>ATSW01005897.1:0-11122 GCA_000444245.1 Botryllus schlosseri
CAAATAATGAATTGCGGTCGCATGTAAATGCTGATTTCATTTTCTTTTAAATTGGTGTGGCATCTTAATCCTTAGCAGAGTCTGTGATGCGCAGTAACTGAATGTTGTGGGAAGCACTGTAAATTGGAATTATCCATATGGTAAAGGGCAACAATTTCCGATGTGTTACATTTATTGAAGAAGTGCCAGCCAAATTTTCACTGAAGTAATTTCATGTATTTCACGACCAAAAAACAATGTCAATGTGTGTTTGTGTCATTAGTGTATCCCAGAGCTTGAATTTTAATTACGGCTCTTATATCCTGTATCCTTGATTATGCGTCTTTCATTTAGTGCATTTCTTATTGGCTGTTGTTGTTATGGACTACCTTATCGAGCTCGAAATTATGATCCCTAGAACGTGACTCCGCACAATAAGCTTATCAGCTGGAACTAAAATGAGAATAGGTATTCCAAATATTTATCATACTGTTATTTTTAGCAGAAAGCCTGATGACGGTATTCTGTAACTTAGTAGGCCTATATCTGTTAACAGCAGTGTGGAGGGAGATCATATATGCAAGAATTATGCATGAAAATCGTTGCTGATGATTTGTAATATTCTTTCAAATTTTTCAGTCCACATTTATATGGAATGAACCATACATAAAGCTAAGTTTTGATTTTCATATTCTGCTGTAGATTTTTTAATCATTTACTCAAACTTGTGGATGAGCGTACTTCCGCTGAACTGTGAATCGGCGTAAAATGAGTGCCGATTCTGAAGTAAAGAAACTGAAAGATTTGGTCAAAAAGTTGGAACTTCAGAACCAACATCTTCGTTACAAAACCGGTAAATTTGTCCCTGGCGCGACTTCGAGATCGATACCCGCATCGCACGATTTGCTTCCGGATAATAACCCAGAACAGTACACAATACTTCCCGATGGAATACAAAACGATTCCCGATATAAAGAAGTGCAAAGACTGAACGAATGCAGCTGGTTGTTTTCTATCGATGGCCGAAGCTGTTACGAAGATCCCACATCATTGTTAGCGTGGTTGAGGCACGAACTTGATCATCCGGCTACTCGGGATTTAGAATATGCAAGAAGAGACGTGATATCAGATCTCGAGGCTGAGTTGAAGGCTAAGATTACTTCAGTACAGCCTAAGATTACTTCCAAGGCAAAAAGAGCACCTGCAGACAATTTGCAAACTGATACCTTCGAATATAACGAGACTCCGACATACGATTTTGGATCGAATTTTGAGTCTACATCACCAGATCCTGAACCAGATGATGTCCCAGCGTATCAAAACCATGGGCACGTTCGTCACATGCCTTTACCAAGTCACACAATGACGATGGAATCGCATGGCACCCCGCACACTAGAAGGTCTGTGAGGTCAGCGTCACCATCTAGTACACAGCGAGTGCGCGGTACGTCTCCTTCAAACTCGCATAGTTATTCAAAAACGCATAAGTCCCCCACCAGAAGAGGTTCATCACCATCGAGACGAAATCTATCACCTACAAGACGGAATCAGTCACCCGTAAGAAGGGGTCAGTCACCTCAAAGAAACAATGATTTGTCTGTAAACCTAGACCAGTTTGGGTCGGAAGAGAAATCAATGTCCCGACTTTCGGACCGTAGTACTCCGAGAAGATATCGAAGTCCGTCACCTGGGGGAAGAGTGAATTCATCCAGATCTGGCGCGTTAACTTCTACAGAAAACGGCACCCCTCAACGATATCGAAGCCCGTCACCTGGAGATAGAGTGAACAGCTCAAGATCTGGGGTAGTTTCGACTACGGAATACAGCGCAGTGCGGCGATACCGTAGTCCGTCACCTGGAGATAGGGTGAATTCGTCAAGATCTGGAGTAATCACGTCTACAGGTAACAGCACACCAAGACGATACCGTAGTCCATCATCTGGGGACAGGGTGAACTCGTCAAGATCTGGGGTTATGACATCTACGGATGGCGGCACACCTAGGCGATACCGAAGCCCCTCGCCCGGAGGGAGATCCGCGACCTCGTCCAAATCTGCTACTTTTGCTCAGAGGGATTTGTCGTATAAGAATAGCACGGAATCACTATACACCCCACGTGCTAGCGGTCTGTCAAAATCTGGAATTTTACCTCAGAGAGATTCGCAGTATAAGAATAGCACGGAGTCGCTATACACTCCGCGGTCTAGCGGTATCAAGCCACCGTCGAGCGCGTCGCGTATTCGAACCCCGCGGAGTAACATCAGCAAGCTGACTAGATCGTCTCTCGGTCAAAACGACATGAGACGTGCAATGTCGACGGAAGAGATTCCACGTGCTTCGGATGATTTGGTTCAGCGCGGTAGAAGCGGTAATTTATCGCGGCGAGCCTTACCCCGTCCGAGTCATTCATCGGGCATATCGAGTCCTAAATATGTAAGTCCCAGACACAGAACTGCACGCGATTACGTGTCGTCGCCGTCTCAAGATCAAATGTCGCCGAGGAGTGATACAAAAAGTGATCCGAGCGACGTTTGGAACGACGGTGAATTCTTTTGAATCCGTGGACCTGTTTGAGTTGACCGCTTCAGTATTGAATCTTTTTTCCTTGTTTACGGCTTTACTAAGTGATGGGTCTGTGATTGATGTTTTGTCTGTTATATTGTAGCGCACTTTCTGTGCTGTATGTAGAATTGACGAACGTAAGCAATGAGATCCTGTCTACACGTTTATTTGTGTCACTGTTTCGTATTGTAGGCTATAGTCCTTGCAAATTTGATTTGCCCCTCAGCTTGTATATACAATTGCATAATATGTTCATATTGAATACATTATTCAATTGTATATTGAAGCTCTGTACCTCCAAGAGTCCGGTCAGCATATTCAAGAGTTTACTGTCACATTTTGCAATGAGACTCAAACTGGGTCCTTGAAAATTCATAAGGTTGCCGAGAAGACTAGAAAGATTATTTACCCAAGTGTCACATTCATTGCCCTAGTTACCAGTGATTCTTAACTTGAGTTGGATCTGACCCCAGGGATTCGATGAGTCAGTATTATATGGTGCGACCAACTCGTGATTAGTGATGTAACGCTTTAGTTGGCTATCATTAGCACCATCCCATTACACCGCATCACTTTGTGTTGATACTTATATGCTGCATGCAACTCTGTTAACTCAGTCGTCAACTGGCGACCGTCTTGATCTATTTCAAGTCTTACAAAAAAAGCTCATATCTTTCCAACTGCGAAGGGCTCGATCATGCAGCTTGTGGTGTTTAGTACCTCCCGAATTGTTAGGAACACTACTATACTGTGTTGATTGATATCAGAATACTCATATCAGGATTTCGTCTGTTGATACTGGTACTTGCAACCAGAAACAGCTTAAAAGTGTCAAAACTGTAAAAGTGAGATTGACTTGTGACTTGGTTACAACCTGACTCATATTGCTTGGGCACAATGATTTATCGTTTGAATTCACATGTTTTAAGGATGAAAACAGCATATATGTAGCAATTTGTGTATCGAATCCTTAGTCGAAGGAGTGATCCGATCAAGTTGTTCAGTCGCGTGCTTTCGCAGTTAGCAATTGGGACTTGTTCTTCTGATATTAGATCATTTTTTACTCTTTGTGATGCGAATGGCGTCGAATTAAGCTTACTGGTTCTGATTACTGTTTGTAGATGATCTTTATCAGGTGTTTGAATGCTTGACTCGGAATCTCGCAGCTAGCTGATAACTCGTGAGGCTTGTCCGATATTACCTCTCTATTCATTCGCGTATTTAGTAAACAAGAATAAATGTGCTACACTTCACATGCTTCATTTCTATTCTGTTAAGTACGTACAGAACGATCACAGTAACTATGATGTGCGCGATGATCAATGAAGTGAGCTGCTCCATGTTGCCATCCCCTTGCGGCAACCTAAATATAATGCTCCTGTGTTTGTGGCCTAGTAAGAGGAAAAGTACGGAAACAAGATGGTCCAGATATGTTGAAAGCAGTTTTAGCAGTGGAAGTAATGGTGTACACAGTGTGTAATGGCTACATTCTTTGATTCGAACGAACTCACTACATGGGATTCCTCGTGTGCGCCACATTTTCTAGAGCTGTAAAAGCCGCTATTTATTGTTCAAAAATAAAGCTCGAAACGAAAGGTAAAAGACGCTGGCGGGCCAAGCCTCACCAATGATAACGCAATTCATCGTAAGTATAGCTTAGAATATAAACTGATATTTATCGAATTTGACTGTCATACTGATTCCGAAAATCTAAATAGGCCTATACTTATCGACTTCTCAATTCTCAAAGTATTCGGCACTATCATAACGTTGCGCTGCAAGCATACATTTTATCACCGGTACTACACGGAACGTGGAACTTGGACAGCTATGGCGTTGTTTTTAATCCGATTTGGTAATTGTGAATGTCACACCCTCAACGGTTCATTTCGCGCCGTAGATCAGGGAGATAATGCTCTTTGATTCAACGTATCGCACAATTCAAGATTTCCATTCGGATACATCGCCAGGAGGTTTGAGTCACCAGTTGTTTCGATTTCGATGGCGTGGGTCCGAATCCCATCGCCGCCACCGCGCCGTTGTCCGGTCAATAGGCCTACCGAGAAAACCATTACCGAGAATGAACACCACCGAGAATGGACATTACCGAGAATGGACACCACAGAGAATGGACATTACCGAGAATGCAATATATGCAATGCCGGCATGTTATGCATATGCACAGGTCGTGTGAGTGCATCACGGCGTTGCTACATTCGGTATCGATGCTCAGGTACAAATTTCGCGGCAACGTCAGTCCCAGTAAGCTATATTCTTGACATTGGCCATTCTCGGTAATGTCCATTCTCGGTAATGACCATTCTCGGTAATGACCATTCTAGGTAATGTCCATTCTCGCTAATGTCCATTATCGGTAATGACAATCTCGGTAATGTTCCTTCTCGGTAATGGTTTTCTCGGTATTGGTATAGAACCCACCGCGCCAGGATAAAGAGCCTGTACTTCCTGTTGCACCACGAAACGATGTCGACACGCGATAAACGTTTATTGCAGCTAAGAGACATCCTATCAGCACGAGTAGTCTTTATATATAGCGACTAAATGAACGGCGCAATCAGAAAAGTAATCACTAGCCTGCCAATTAACAGGAGCCGAGGTTCCGCTCCAGTGTAACACGAACAATACTGGCGCATAGAATTCGCGAGTGATACTGGCCGCTGGCGTTACGGTTACTTGAATTTGATGATTTTGAAGATGGCGTACGAGCCCCTAAACCTGAAGACGGCATTGTCTTTACCTCTCAAAGACATGTTGATATTGCCACGAGAATAATTATTTTGGCCGTGATCAAAATTTTTCAACAAGTCGCTGCAATTGATCAATTCAGTACAAAAATAAATATTTGGCAAATACGCATATCTTACCCCCAAAAGAGCCATATATGGCTTTCGAGCCATAGGTTCCCGACCACTGTTATACGCGTTAACGGTCTAGACCAGACCGGACAATGTATATTCGACGTCCGAGTATTGGGACGTTGACATTGAGCAGAGTGTAAAACGGGTTTCTATACTTGCTGCCGATATTACTCCATTAATAAGTTATACAGCAGTAGTCAACACCCCAATCGCACGGATTTTGTTTTTATGATACAATAAACATTTGAAGTCAAGATTGACACCGTACACCTGCTAGATTTTTTACATCAGACAGATTTTTTACATCAGACAACGTTATCGATTCTATTGATTGGTTGAATAAGCATCATTCGCTGACTACATGTAGTGTATTTCGCTCTTGATGTTGTGTCATTGCGAGTCAAGCTCACAGCAGAGAGTCACTAAATATTCACAAATAGAAAGCCGGATATTTCGAGCAAATACTTTTGTAACAAAGCAAGTAACATTTTTGAGATTGTGAAGGTGCATGCTCGTTTGTGTTGATTTGTTTAGGCTGCCAAGTGCCAGTGCCATGCATAGAGTGGCCCGCAGTTGAAATGCAATAAATTTCAACCAAAGATGTTATAATGAAGTGAAAGTAGTAATTATATGAGAATGGTTCACAGTGCAGAATCTACCTAGGTTCGTTTGTGAACGTGAACCTCTAAATTTCTGAGGTTTACACACAGAACGCGAACGTGAACCTCACGTTCACACCATTGCTAATTTCTAATTCTCTAAGTGTAACTGCTAACCGACAGAATAGCGTAATGGTGGTGAAGTGGCCGGCTTCTTGATCGGTAGGTCGTGGGTTCGTACCCCGGTCTGTTTAGAGTCTAAACTTTAGACAAAAGAACTGATTAGTAACGCTGGTATCCGTGACTTCCCCACTTGGCGCTCATGCATTATTGGGATAGCATGGAGGCGGAGGGATGGTGCAAGACGTAGAATGCTGTACGAGGCTAGATCTGTACCTTCCTTGTCCAGCGCGGCATATGCACAATTGCACATCATGCACCCATGGTATGCATATGCGGATATGCACGGATCGTGTGTATGTATATCATGAGTCGGTGTATATTCTGCAAATACATCGACGATAAAAATGAACTACGTTATTCGTTATTATATTTAATTTGCAGAAAATGCCTAGTGCCTAAAACGCCTAATGTTACGATTAGACGGGCCCATATACCCATTCTCCTCCTCTGCCTTCTAACCACGTTCCCGTGCCTACAGTAATTAGTGACACAAATTTTCGTGACAGTCATTTTGATGATAGTGCAAAATTGGACAGTGTGTTTTTGTGTAACCTATGCCTTGAAATTGCGAACGGTAATTAGAAAATGCAATCCCGCCCGAATGTAATCGCTAGACAATACGCGGAACCTATTTGGGTTCGACGAATTACTACTTGAATACCTCCTTTCTCATTTGTAATCCAATATTACGAGCATTCTTGTCAGCTTGATACATTCGTATTCTCAAATTGTCGCCGCAATTTTACTTGTGGACGTCTATTTTAACTCGTCATTGACACGACGTCGAATTACGTCCTCATCTATTCGGTCATATCTCATGGTCTTGGTGGTTCGCACAATGAACATTGCGGTAAAGTGGTTCGCGAACTGAGAAAGGTTGGGAAGCACTGATCCAAATCATACCAGGTTACGGTATTACAAAATACATTGACTACATCAATATCGTTAAACTTTAATAGAACCACGCGAGAGAGTCGTGTTATGAGACTACATCCTCCGACTCAATCGGAGACTCGTTTACAGAGAGATATAGTTTATTCGTTTTTATCATCAAGTACAAAATATTGACAGAAATATTGTACCCGCGGACAAAAACAAAACGAGCGGGTCATCGGGGTTGTTGTCAAGTCCAGACCCTGAATTCATTTTACATCATATCTGAGGCGCTCCTCCTCCCCAGATCATCCGTGCAAAGTAAGCGGTGTCTCATGAAAAGCCTAGAAGTGGGCCGTGCTACAAGTCGGCAGCTACCGAATAAAAATGAAGAAAATTGGCATGGTGTAAATGCTGACCATATTAGTCGACAATAAACACCATGAATACCTCAAGCAAACAATGCGCATATAGATATAGAATATGTCTGTTACAGACCCAAAATTCGTCTAGAATCCGAGGGCGACAATCTTCGGTATGCAAAACTGATTTTGTGCAGCAGTACCCAAATACACAACATAGGTGTCAATGTATGCCACATGCCACATATAGGCAATATCTTGCTAATCATAATTACCAGTACTGTTAAGTCTGTGAACTGAGGGAGGTTCACGATTATCAAATACGAGTCATGTGACTTATTCGCGTCGCTTGGACACTGCAAAAAATCCCAAAGATCGCTATAATTTTCGGTACATAGCATACGTTTGACTCTCGGTACCAATGACTTTAAACCCTGGCGAGACATGTATGAATGAAAGGAACGATATGAGATATCTATATGTAGGCCTATATATACAGGAACGAAACAGCACTTTGTCGAGAAATTCCAAGTTGATTTCATTTCTCAAATATGATTTAGGGATATAGGCCTTTGATGCGAAGTTACTAAATTATGTTTGGGGTGTGGGGTGCTTCTGTTACGGCCCTGTATATATCGGCCTATGTATATGGCATAAAGAAAAATTATACATTGACTAATCTCTTCCCACGTACTTGACCGCCAAAGTTTGCAACTTAGAATTACAATGCTCGCCGTCGTTTGAACTTATCTATTCGATTGTGCTCAACGTCGGAATGCCACTCCATGTTTACCGACAATCCTCATTTGTCTCTATACTCTTTTCGTGGCCGTTCGCTTTTCTTCGTCCCGGTATTTCCTTACTCACTTGCAGCTAAGAAATATCTGAATATTCCACCCGGGGATACTGAGACATGAGTGTCAATTGTGGTCCTATTTCGGTAAGTCACGGACCAGCGACGTTCAATCTAAAAACGCGTTCTGTCGTTGAACGCCAAGCCTCGGTCCGACGAAGTTTTGCTTGCTTTTTATCGGTGCCCGAGTTAGTCTGTCCACCAGTGATTTTGCCTTATTTCCTGTAAAATTTGAAGTGAACATGCAGTTAGACCTTGCGTTGAGGTGGAAACTTTTATATGCAAAGTGTAAATTATTTGCATAGGTTTGTACCTGGGAATTACCAGTTTTAGTCAGATGATTATCATTATTCCAGTAAGTTAACTTCGTGTTCTCCATCCGAAATGTTTGGGCCAACATAGGTATGCTGGATGTATGTGATATGTATTTTCTATGCCTTAACGGCATGTGTTTCAATTCGGACTTGCACAATCGCGTTAAAGTTCTTACTCGTCACAGGTAAACCCTGCTTGTCCTGTGGATTTTGGTGCCTTGTTTTGCCCGGGTCCGGAGAGGAAAGCATAGTGCTCCCGCTGTCGTTGTAGTCATAGTCTTCTAATGATATGTCGTCTTCAACCAGGCTCTTTTTGTTTCTGTACATAACATTTGAGAGCCGTGATATTGGCTAGGGCGTTTTTTTACATGTGAAAATTTGTCAAAATTTTGTCAAAATTGTAGCGTTAGGTCAAAATTTGTGAAAATTTTTTTGACGTCTGCATTTTGTTTGTGTTGTAGATTTTGCACTGTCGGTGAACTTATCATTTGATATTTTACAGCTTGTAGCCTATTTTATAGGCCTACCGTTGTAAACGGCTAGTTGTCTGCTCATTGTGAATAATCATAAACGGTCAAATAAAACAAGTAGGTAAACATGGTGTTATGGTCAACGTACCGCAATATCCTAACTGCAGAAAGACTTCTTACGCATTGCATCATTCTTATATTAAGAAGCGCATGATGAAAAATTGTGATGTAGACAACATCGTCAGAATGAAGCAACACGGTTTGTCACCAGTAGTGTACGCACAACTTGAGTGTTGTCAGCCAACAACTGCTGCTGTTGAACGTCCTTGGCAAGCTTCTTAGTAAGGAGAAGGACATGCACTTTCTACCCGAGAATGTAGGAAAGTATCACTCGTTGTAGTTGTAGTACAATTTTTTTTAATTATTTCTACCATAATACATATTGTAACCACTGGAATTCTTCATAGGGCCAGATTTAAATTTAAAAAATTAAAATATTGTTTTTTCGTGTAAAAAGTTACCTGTTTCTATGCCGAAAACGTTTTTTCAGGCCAAACTACTTCGTTAGGACAGTCAGTTCCAACCAGAAATGAAGATAAGTGGTACATTTTAAACATTATGTGGGAAAACACCTAATTTGCATACGTTATGTCAGAATTTTTTTCAGGTCAAAATTTTCCTTTTTTTAAGTAAAAAAAACGGCCTAGTTATCACAAAAGTAATCTTCCAGGCTAGGCAATCCATCTTACTTGCTGGTCGACGAAGCGGAGTTTTTCGACGGTATTGAATCGGTAACTGATTCGATGTCAGGCGATGGGGCCGTTTTGTTTTTATTCTAAATAGCGGTATCAAAATGTACTTAACAGTTGAATATCCATGATACGCGCTACAATATGTCACCTTGGATTTTGAGGAGTTTTTCAACCAGTCCTTGACCTTGTCAGCGGGATCTTGCGTTTTCTCATATTTGACGCTCGTTAACGTGAGGGTGAGATCGGTCGAGGATGCAACTCGTCTAGACACAATTTAAGATAATTCGCGCAAGCCTCTTATGATTCATAGGCGCAACATTCCCTTCCATCCGTGTAGTTATTTCTACTGAATTTATGGAGGTACGCCACAGCATAGCTCACAATTGGTGTAAGAGTATAGATAACTAACCTACGGATAGATACGCAACTTCCGTCGTCACCCTTCCTTGTCCAGAGGGTTTAACTATCGATAACTAACCTACGATAGATACGCAACACCCGTCGTCACGCTTGCTTGCCCGGAGGAAGTTACTGCTCAGTAATCTGAACGCAACATAATTGCTAATCCCATAGCTGACGACCCGCGTGCTTAAATTCATTAAAGTTGATCTTATTTGGAAGCTACTGTCGCACTGATTCCAAAAATATACATTAAAATCTAATCAGGGCAATGGAACCCCCTTGAAATACTCCTTAAAAGTCTTTGTGGTGTAGCTATTTCCATTCAGGGCAATGGAACCCCCTTGAAATACACCTTAAAGTCTTTGAGGTGTAGCTATTTCAAGGGAGTTCCGTTGCCCTGATTAGATTTTAATGTATATTTTCGGAATCAGTGCGACAGTAGCTTGCAAATAAGATCAACATTATTGAATTTAAGCACGCGGATCGTCAGCTATGGGATTAGCAATTAAGTTGCGTTCAGATTGCTGAGCAGTAATTCCCTCCGAGCAAGCAAGCGTGACGACGGGTGTTGCGTATCTATCCGTAGGTTAGTTATCTATATCCTAACCAAAGAATGGTCCTGGTGTCAGCTGGTCCTAACCACTGTGACGCTATCTAAACGAATTAGACCTCGGACTATTTAAATTGAACATTTTCGAAATTTCAGCATCTGAACACACATATATCACACCCAGAGGTGGTCAAAGTAATCAAGAACGCTACTCAAGTAGAAGTAAAAGTAGCGACGAAATAATTGACTGACTTTAAATTAGAGTTATCATGCGTCCAGAATTTCACTAAAAAACTGCGTCCGGGAGGAATTTCTAAAATATGCCTAAATGTCCGGAATTTTGA
>ATSW01005898.1:0-13586 GCA_000444245.1 Botryllus schlosseri
AAGTCCATGAGTGGACGGCCCAGAACAACCTTTGCATAAACGCCTCGAAATCGCAATTGCTGACAGTAAATTCAAAAAATAACCTAACCGTTAATATCGCTGGTCAGCCCGTTTCCAACACAGATAATGCCAAATATCTCGGAGTTTTACTGGACTCGAACATGTCCTGGAAGAGTCATATTCAGTCCCTAGAAACTAAATTATCACCGAAGACCGAGACTCTCTCTCTCTCTCTCTCAACGAATATTCCCACCCTCACGATACGGGTCATTGATCAGCTCGAAATATTTTTATTCCATAGAAACAAAAGTCGGTTCCGCCGCTAATGCCTGTAATCGTATACCGTAATCAATCTCTAGTTTTTAGCTGTTAACTTGATCCACCTGGTATTTTCGCGAACCGATGTCATGTCAAGCGGTCGCAAGAAAGACCGATACAACGAAACCTGGACGAAGGAAGAACTAACCGAGTCGCTGCGTCGAAACGACTCAAAATCATCGTCGCACAGAAGCAAAAGCGGCAAGAAATCCAGCAGCCGCCGCAAAGCGAACGACCAAGATTACCAATACGAGGAACGGGATAAAGATAAATCGAGGTCCAGGCGTGAGGATGATGAACGAAGACGACAGGATCGCCCAGACGAAAAGACAGAACGTAGATCAAGACGCGAGGATGAAGATTACGACAGAAAAGATCGTCACAGAGATAAAAATCGTGAAGAAAGAAGGCATAGGGAACGCGATATCGTAGATACAGAAGAAAATGATCGACGACATAAGTCCTCACGCTCAAAAGTAGACAGAAATTATGAAAAATTGAATCGTGATGAGAAAAGATCGTCAAGACACCACAAAACAAGGTCCGACAGTCACGAAGACCGGGAAATGCAAGAATACGAATCCTCGCGTCGTGACAGACATAAAGAGAAAGATAGGCATCGTAATGACGATCAAGAAAGAAGGCGTCGCTTGAATCAAGACGATATCGACGAATCAGAACTCAAAAGAAGACATAAATCAAAATATGATGACATGGAAGAGAGAGACAAATCGGAGAGAAAGCATCGCTCGTCCAAACACCAAGAAGAAAGAAAGGACGATAAAGCAAAACACTCTGATGAGGACATGTACGGTTACAGTCGTAAACGTGGGGAAAAGCAAAAGCCAGACGAACATGACGAGGAATATCGCAGAAAACGAAGAGAGAGAAAAGACAGAGACGATGAGCATCGCGGAAGGAGAGAGGACGACGAAAAGAGAGAGAGGCATGAAAAACGAGAGAAAGAAGAACGTCGAAGAGGAGAGGATGACGAAAAACGAGATAAACGTAAAAAACGGAAGAGAGAAAATGAACGAGAAGACGAACATCGACAAAAAAAAGAGGACGATGAAAAACGAGAGAGACACAAAAAACGAGAAAGAGAAAGCGAAAAAACATCGCACAGTACAAGCAGCAGTTCAACGCGTCGAGATCAACACAAAAAAACGGATTCTAACTCCAATTTACCTGTGGAAAACAATGATTACGACAACGATGAATTTGAGGATTACGAAGATGATTTTGAGGACAGCGACAGTGGCGCGAATTCGCCGGACCAACAAAAAGCTCCACGTAACGATATGGATGATTTAATGATGGCTTTAAAGTCTGAAAACGAACGCGCAAATTCCGCACAGTCATCGTCGAGAGCTAGGAGTTATCCACCGTCTGACGGTAATGAGACTCCATACTCCCAATCGAGTGACTACAGCCGCGACCAAAGCCGTAATAATTCAGGTAGGTCAGCGGCAGGTCCTGTCACAATGATTAACTTCTCGGTGGGATCGAAATCAATGAACTCTCAAACGCAAAAGAAGCTGCTAAAACGTAGCACAGACTTGATGAGTTTGATACAGTTAGAATCAGCTGGATTTGATATATTAGACATGCCACCGGTGACAGAGTATAATTTGTACATTAAAAACTACGGAAATTCCGATAGGACTCAAGCTTCGGTGCAGTGTAATGAAGACAACCTCGATCAAGATATACAAACTGACGTTCCTAACACAGCGACAATATGGACCCAGCATCCACCGCATGACTTGAAATGCTCAGGTGGTGCCGATGTTGTGTCTGATTACAACGAGACTGATGGAGACATACAATCCGTGTTGTCCACGTTACGTGTTGATACGTTACGTGTGACTAAGTTTATGAGACGCGCAACTAAATTAGTGGAAGCGATTTTGAATGAGGATGAAACTTGGAAATCGTCGAAGAAGAGGACCAAGGATAAAAGCGAACTATCGTTTTGTGAGTCAGTGACCACTTTAAAAACGAATTTAGCATATCTTCAAGGGCGTCGTGTCGTTCATATCGCTAGCAGTCAAGGTTCGCTGCGTAACGTGATAGCTGTCGCGTTCGAATCAGCATCACACAGTTTTTCAACTAGAATTGATCGTAAAGGCTTGATAGCGATCTGGGATACAAGAAAACCTACGATTCCTGAAAAGATTCTAGTTTGTGATGCGCAACCAACTTACTGCTGTTTCGGAGTAGGAAAATCTTACATATTATTCACCGGTACAGACGATGGATGTGTGCTTGCTTATGATTTACGGGAAAACGGGGTGTATCATCAAATCGTGTCTCTTGAGCCTACGAGAGAAACAATATTACGTAGTGCCACATATACCACTGGACATTTAGATGATGGACACACAAGCCCCATCGTTAGCTTAACTGCAATCGGCGCCGAGTCAAAATTTCATGAAGAAACTCAAATTATTCCTCAAAACATCGACAGAAAATCACATTCGGGACTTGCGTTCCAGCTAGCTTCCTTAGAAGAGTCTGGGCGTTTGTTCATATGGATTGTTGTCGAGGTTTTACCTGATGCAGATTCCGGGACTGACTTGGGCCTCGCTCCTCACGGTAAAATCAAATTGATCAGGAGTCTCACTTTTAACATACCTTCGCCTGTCGCTGGTACGTTTCCAGCAGCACAGTTTCGAACAACTTGCGTCCAATTTTCTGTTATCGATCCAAATCATTTTTACGTCGGAACTGACACAGGGCATATCATACATTGCACGCAGCACTCTGCGTCTACTGAGCAAAGCGTTGGATCCGATAATAACAAGGATGTGTTATTCAACGAACTTGAATTAGTTTCTCCTGTTTCAAGCTTTGATATTAATCAGTTTCAGCTTTTTGGAGCGTCGCTGTTACTAGCTGGGCATGACGATGGCTCTTTGCGATTATATCTGTCTGATAGGAAATTTCCTGTGATTAGCTGGCCGTTTTCTACCGGAGGTGCTAGAATCGTGAAAGTTCAATGGTCTTCGATAAGGCCGTCTGTCTTTTTTGTAATGGACTCAAATCACTGCCTGCATATTTGGGATCTCGCTATTATGCACGCGGATCCTATCAAGACAGAAACGTCGAGCTCAAAGCGGATGAGAAATTTTTCGTTG
Source organism: Botryllus schlosseri (assembly GCA_000444245.1). Classification (NCBI taxonomy): domain Eukaryota; kingdom Metazoa; phylum Chordata; class Ascidiacea; order Stolidobranchia; family Styelidae; genus Botryllus; species Botryllus schlosseri. The sequence continues at coordinate 3,459 of ATSW01005898.1, forward strand.
AGCAAGACATCTTCTGTGACGTCACCGGAAATCGCTCTCATATTCGAAGACAAAGCGAAGGACAAGTCTGTGCTAGAAGTGCATAAGCTGGCACCTCATTTTACGCAAGTTACCGATTACCAAGAACTGGACCAATTGACGTTTTTGGTGCAGTCGCTCTTATGATGTTGCGCACTGTGCAGTCGCAAGGTTGTTTCCAAAGAGTGCAATTCTCCGTTTACCTAGCGCGAATAGAGCCCGACAGATATCGAAATTTTGAGCCAATCCCTCTAACTAGCCCCATCACTGATAACTCAGATATATTCAGCCGATATTCGACAAATATGGCACCGGTATCTAGATCAGTGGTTCTCATCCGCCGGTTCGTGGCAAGTTTCCTGCCAAATATATCAGAATTTTATGTCTCAATTCCAAAACGCGAAAAGTTGGAACGCTTGTCCATTAATTAGAGCGATAAGATATCAAGTTTTAAATTGATTTAGGAGCTTGGAATGCATTTTCTGCATGGCGTTGTAACAGAGAGCTTGTTGTCTACTTTGGACGTACGTTGCAAAAGTGCAAGTGTTGCATGAAACTTTAAAAGTAGTATGCTGCTTGTTTTGGACAAGTTATATGTGAAAGCTACGGAGACTTTTAAACAAACATTCGGTGAATTCCGACAGTGCAATTGACCAACACTTGGCAGTTTAATAATATACGCTATAGTAAACATTAAAGTCGGAATTCTTTCAAACAACAGTAAACAATCAAAATTTAGTCGCTGGTCTTTAAGATGACTTCGCGAGTTTCGCCTTGCAGAAACTTCAATGGAACCACGTAAATCTAATTTTTTTAATGTAGCAATAAACGAAGTTTCCAACATTACATTTGAATTACATGTAATTAAATTTACGGTTAATTTTGAATTTTGAAGATGGGCAGGTCCGCAACATCGGTTGTGCAGTTTTACCGGCCCGCGAGGCCAAAAAAGTTGAGACCCACTGATCTAGATTAAGGGGAATTTTCAAAAGTTCGGAGCATTTATTTGAAGAGCTTTGCAGCCATTGCCATGCTTGGACATGAAATAAACTAGAAATGATACGTAGTACTCGAAGTAGGTTTTGCCTGCTAGCACTAATCACTCAAGTTTGCAATTTTGTTTTAGTAAAACTAAGCCTTGAATATTTAACTTCCTACTTACTTGGAAATCACTATTGCAATGTACCTGAGTAGAAATTCACATCTAGTTCTACTTGAGTAGGAAGGATGATTTCTTTGACCACCTCTGCCTGTGAGCTGTAAGAAATATATCAATATTTTGAGTATGGTAGTCGCAGACTATAGATCGCCGACTCCCTACCAATGTGACGTCATGAAAATTGCCGATATCTTTGTATCTCTAATGGCCGATACTGATATTTCTTTCAAAGTGTGTTGACTCGATATTGTCGGTGAACCACGGTCGGGTTCTAATCGTGAAGCTGCAAGATTAACCTTCCGATAATTGAATCGAATAATGATAACCCACATTCCAGATAACAGTAACATCTATGATGTGTTTTAAAATGCTCTACACTACATGTTTTGGGAAAATTTATTGTCATATCAATGTTGTCAGAGTCTGCATAGTTATGTAACGCTTTCACGCGGATAATACATGAGCACCTAACCTTGTAATGCAATACTGTGTCTGTTTCAGTGTTTCGTGTACTGTAAAAATAAGCAGATTTGTTTCTATGTTTCGTCATAATACACTGAAATTTGTGTTATGCAATTGTTCAATATTGTTGATTATAGACAAGCATCACTGTGTATTGTGCTGCACGTGTTTTAAATGTATATTCTAATAAAAATTTCGAATTACTAATAAATATTACTGAATTGTGGACGGTTCTTACACAGTTGTTTCATAACTGCATCCTACTGTCATATGAATCTTAGTACTGTTCATCATAACTGATAATCACATGGTGAAATGTGGGACTGTGGATGCTGCTGCGGATGCACATTGCACAGCTTGCTGCAGAATTAGTGCTGAACATGAGTGTCAACTTGGTATACATCATAGACATGTCAACGGGGGTTAGAATTTGGGTTTAGAGACAGATTTTTTTATTCGTTCAAAGAAAGTTTGCTATATTACATGAAAACAGACTATCACAGCGATACGACAACAGTGGGTAATACTGAATGATAACCAAGACCAAATATGCCATGCAATAAAATCACGTTTTTAAGTGAGCTACTTTTGAGAGCTTCCCCAGTACATGAGTATATCATCGCGGTGGAATCTAAGCAGCTTTTGTCCATTTTTTCAAATCAATAGAAAATCAAGTTTTTGCCAAATTTTCATATTTATCGGTCATACCTTGGCCGAATAGTCAATAGCCATGTTTGTGTTTGTCTGTCACAAATGTAACCATGACCAAGATATGTCAGAAAGAAAATGATAACTTCACATAAAGTTTATTTTCTCAGATTGTGTAAAATGGACAAAATGGACTTTGATTCCAAAACCACTCTATGATCGATCCAAGGCATGGATGGATTAAATATTTTCAAATCCAGGTTCTTAACTAATTTCATGTGAGGTACACACATACAAAAATAGTCAATAGGATACATCACTTTTCTACAGATGGATACCAGTTCTATTCAGGCTGCTTATGTACGAGTTATGGGCCAAGGTGGCTGATTGAATGACAGATTGAGAAGTCGTTTCGACTACTACTTATCTTTCACTTTATCGCTATCTTGTGGTGATATAAAACTAAGATATTACTGATACACTGAACTGAACGAAGGGCGAAGAGTTACGTAGACAACAGTAAAACAGAGCAGTGAACCGTCACGCGACCGATGAACCGTCTCGGTTTCCGTGACGAACAAACGCGTCTATCACGAGAAGAGGCCGGAAGTATCCCGAACCTAGGTAAATAATACCGTAGTGTAGTACTATTTATATACCGTAATAATACCGTAGCATTCAGGTTTTGTTATAGTATGTTTCTATTTTTACGTAATAGGCTACTATTTTTTCTACTTTATACTTGAAGACAGCCGTAAAGAACAAGTTCGAAAGCTTTTTACATCGGGAATTAGGTATTGTTTTTATCGCATTTGTTTACATTGTGTGTCTTAAGCGGATACAAATAATAGAACCATCGGTGATACCGATAACAAGAAGATACTATAATTTGGAAATATTTCATCACATATGTTGATACATCTGCCCAGAGAGTATGTCAGTTACTTGCACGTACTGTTCTTGAATGAATTGTGATTGTATCGAGTGTTTGTGTCCTTATTGTGTACGCCACTTTCTTTAATATTATCCATTCTGCTAAACCTTATCACCATATGCAACCGAAAAGACCATTTGTACTGTAGGCAGAACTTGACACAAGTAACTTACCTCTATGTTGCATTCGTGACAGCTGACAGTGGGCCTAATCAATCTCAATTCGAGAATTTGTAACAATTAACATGCACATTAGAGTTTTTTCTCATGGATACAACCTAGTATTGAATCAGGTTAGATATCAAAATCAACTTGCGTCTATGATGCATATAATCATTATATATGATATCATTTAGAATTAAAATTAGTACTGGTATAGAAATGGTTCTCAATAACCTTTTTGGTGAGATACCCGAAGATGTGCTCGTGTTCCTCATCGACACTTCATTATCGATGGAAGGTTTTCTTCCTACCGTTCGGAAGGATCTTGAAGTGAAGTTATCAGAACTAATAGCGAGGAACAATGGATCAAAGTTCAATATTGTTGTGAGCAACTCGAAGGTATGTATTTACACTCTATGTAGAGAAAACATTTTGTATTGATATTTTTTTCGAGTTTCGAGGATATGAAAATCAAATATACTCATATTACCATGTAGGTGAGATTCACCTCTTGAAATAATCAAGCATTTTTTTCAAATAACGCACATTAGTACACATGATATGCTGTTTACTAACAAATGTAACATTAAAATTGAGTCTTTATCTTTAATCCATTAATATCGAGAATGAATTGACAGTGATGTAACATATTTTGCTATATAATAAGCCTGTGCTGTGAAACCAGGGATATCTAGATATCCCTGTTTGAAACATATGTCATACCGGTACATTGTTGTGTATACTCTGTAGTATGTCCGAACTAAAGTCTTAAATATAGTATTTCACATCGCTAGTTTATTTACAGTTATCGGTTTGGTTCTTGTTATTCTTGTATCGATCAGTCGGGAAAATGAATATTTAACTTGATAAATACAGAGAGTTCTGAATCATATCGTCATATTATGCATCAGGGAATATCAAAATGGTCAAACGAGCCATTCGACTGTACTCCAAACAATGTGTCAGCTGCCATGAAGTGGATGGATAATGTCAGATGCAAAAGAGACAAATGTCTGCTGAAAGGTATCAAAATTGCAAGCCGCACTCTTGACGGAAGAGGCAGCATAGTATTGGTATGTATTGTAGACCTTTCTTTGTTGCTTGCTGTCTACTGACCATGAAAATACGCAAAACGATTTCTGACTGCAATGGTTGCATTAAAAGAGTCTTCTCCCGCTTCTATTTCATTCTAAGTTCTATCAATATTTCTTCATAGTAAAACATGCACCATTTTTACACAATCAAAAGAGGGACAAGGGTCGAAATCACTGACTGAATTCTAGTCATTGAACAGTCACCTTATCTTTCAAGACATTTATACACAGAGCCAAATTTCAGTATCACATTTCATTATGTGACACAGGTCGGCTACGAGGTTATGTAGCCCAGTGACAATGAAGTCTAAATCGTTAATAATAAAGCAAGTATATCTAATGGACAATTTTCATTTCATGATATTCAGAAAGTAGTCTGCTGGTTTGCTGTGCGAGTAGAAGTGGAAATAGGCCCGGTCTTGAAGCAAAACAGCAGTTCTATAAGCAGAAACAAAGATACTGCAGCAATTGAAAAAGTACTGTCAGTCCCAAATTCTACTTACAGGCCTTCTCCAGTAGGATATAGCTTTGCAAAATGAATGACGTTTTTTATTCAACTGCGAATAATCGCTCATTTTCCAAACGTTAGATCACAAATGGGACCACCGATGAAAGTTTGCGAGACCATTCATTCGTGCATCCGGTGCACGTTGTGTATCTCACTTTCGATAAAGACCGAGTTCCCAACGAGGAGGACATCTACTGCGAAGATCTCGCTGTCATGTCAAGGGGAAGCTTCCATCTCATTTTTTTAACACACATCGGTCATATAAGGAAGGTAAAGTATTGAAACCACATTGTGTTTACACAATGGCACAACTTTCCTGTTGTGTAAGAAATGACCTGATTTTACATAGATCTGTGTCAGTTTTTGCTAGTGACATTGACCTTTGCACTATAGCCTCCAAATAATGCTTTGAATTTTCCGTGGATATCAACTCTAGCATATCCCAAAATTTTGGATTTTGCCACTTCAATAAAGCTGTGCTGTCATATATCTATACATAATCACTGGCATAGCAGCATGTGCTGCCGCCCCTGGCTCTCGCTTAAAATGCTCCCCCCCCCCTCAGTAGACCGCAGCAAATTTCGACATAGATTCATGTTCAGGCAATCTTGTCAATAAAAATAATTACAAATAATATGCCTCGTCTCAGCCTCACCTTCTCAACGTTAATACGGCCAGAAATAATAAAGACAAGTAATAGCGAACGAATGTATTGTGCAAATAGAAAATCAATAGCCGCCTCAAAGCAAAATCAGCGATAATATCCTCAAATTCAAGTTTTTGAACGTAGTCTCTTTCTATAGACAGAATGGATAGAGCCGATAGCCGATCATCATTCATGGTAGAACGTAAATAAGACTTAATCAGTTTGAGCTTTGAGAAGCTCTTCACACAGCTCGCAATTGAAACACCAATGGTCAGATAAAGTTTCAGACACGAGCATAAATATGGTGTCAAATCAAGTAGCTGTGCATTAACTAACCACTGTAAAACATGATACGCTGTTGCACTACGATCAAATGTGGTTTCACTGCTCCGCACCAGCCTCTTAACCCTTTTAAAATCTCAAGTTGAGCAACTTCATATGATCATATCTTAATTTGTGTTCATCCTAGAGGCCTCATATTGGTTTGTACGAAAAGCTAGCAATCTTCTGATTTATATGATCCCTAATTAGAAGGTGTAAGGCATGACAATTTTCGCAGCCAACTCCAAAAAGTCCACCTCGTCGTCAGAAGTGCTTCTAAAAGCGCTGGTGAAATTGTGACTTTAGCTTAGAAGCAGCGCGTGGGAATTCAAAAATCCAAACATATCATTTAAGTGGTGTATGCCGGTAAACCTAGTTTCAGCTTCAACTTTAAATGTGTCCAAAGCTTGAGACGTGCATCGTCTAACTTCTTCAACAACACTGAAGCCAGCATCTTCTGATTGTTCTCCAGGCATTCTCCTTTTTCTGCGAACTCTACGAACAAATCGGCCTTGACGGCTTAACATATTAATTTGTGTTTTCGGAATCAGCGTGACACTAGCTTTCGATTTGAGGCCTGTTTGATTAAATTAAGCTTCTTTTAGCCGGCTGTGTACACTGTGCCGAGCGAGATAGTGTGATGGTGATGCGTCCGGCTTCTTGATCGGTAGGTCGTGGGTTCGATCCCCGATCGGGTCAGATCAAAGACTCGAAAATTGGTATCCGCGGTTATCCCGCTAGGCGCTCAGCAATCACGGACGAGAAAAAACGGGGTTGCAGACTAGATGACCTTTCTACAAAGTCCGTATCGCTTCTCCGTCGTCAAAGCATCTCGATGGTGCTGGCGAAAAAGAATACCATACCTCTTTCTCTCTCTCACTGTGCAGCCTCATTTTGCCGCCCCCCTGGAGCCTGCGGCCCCTGGCGCAGAGCCAGAACCGCCAAGTGGCTGCTACGCCACTGTATATAATCTATATATAGATATGTCAACACCAGCAGTGAAGCCTGTTATATAAATAAAATGATCATTGTTTTTTATTGTCCCTGAATGCAGATTCATGCACCCAGTCATCATGAGCAGAGTATAATTGTATTGCTATACAATTCTGCATGAGAGCTCAGTACAATTACAAAAGCATCTCAGGTTTGCCAATCTCTCGGGTGTCCAGGAAAATCATACTAAGGTCTCTTCAGTTCTCTTCAATTCACAGGTTTTGAAATTTTTATGATCTCAGGTCCCTACACTCAAATCTTGCTACAATTTCAACGCCAGATCAGCGTTCCAAAATCTTGCCTTTGCATAAACCATTTGTGCCTAATTGATTGCGTTACTATTAACTTGTGATCAAGCTAAAACAATGGCCCATTCGAGATGAGTCCCTGTCGACACAACAAGGAGGTGTGTGAGCTCAATAAAAATGCCCGAAAGTTGGGGAAGCACTGGATTAGACCAACCATCAAATTTTTTGCATCAAAATAGAATAACTAGGTTTACAGTTCTGACTGCAACAGTACTGCCAACAAACGTTTCGCTTGTAACCCAATTATATATAATTAGATACCGGTATATCATGCTTTTATAATATTAGTGATAAGCCGGCTTGATGACCTTTCAGACGATTGAAGTCTATAACGATCGCAAGCAACCAGCACATACGAAATCATGCAGTATGAAGACTTCGTTGAACGAACCGTTGGACGTACGTCCCATGACAGCTACTGCCGCATCCATGCTTCCCTATCCTGTTGCAAGCGTCTATCCTTTTGCGAGGTGAGATTTGACTATTGTGTGAATTATTATAGCTGCCAATCACTATACTACAGTGGAAACATGGTCTTATTGAATAAATTCTTGCTATTGAGGAAAGTGACATGCTGCTAGTATAGAGTGAGAGATTTGAGTCATTGGTGGTAAAGTAATCCTTACATATTTACATTGATTGAGATGGTAGGAAATAAACTAAACAGCAAGCGATTTTATTCTGTTAATAGTGTTGCTAGTAACGTGTTTTATGCAAAGTTTTTTATTTATTAATATTTTTCTGTGATCATTCTCATCCGCTCAAGACACACAATGTGGTGCACAAGACGCTATCTGATATAATGAACACTGAACAGTTATGCGATAACAGATAGGATGGTGTCGGCACGGCTGCAATCTCGTCTATCTGCCTAACATGCACTTTATAGCCTTCTTGTATAATATACAATGTATATCTCATATTTATGTCCAATGCAACATTGTAATTCGATCGTATACATGACTTTCAGCGCTCTCTCCTTCTTCCATCCTCTCCCCTTGCATGACTTTTTTGTAAACACATCATATGAGAGCAGATGCAGACCAGTGGTTCCCAACACGTTTTTAAGGTGAACCATTTAGAGAAATCATTTCAGACCCTTACGAATGCTCCATAAATAATAATATTTTTACTGAGCAAATTGTTATGCAATTTTGACACAAAATGAGTTTGAGAACAGTGTAGAGCTTCTTGTCATCCGAAGGTAACATAAAGAAAGAAAGAAAAAGAGATCCTTTCTCCTGCCTGTCTGCCAAATCAGCATATTCCACTTGTTACGTTTTTTTCACTAGTGTTGACTTAAATCAAAAAATGGTAACCATCCCCGTCAGTGCGTGGCGATATTTCGGTGGCTACTCACTGAATAAAATGCCAGCACCTCTGCGAGAAACAGATACAATATGTCTTAAAGCAAGCAACTCAAATGTGTTGGAAACCTCTGACGTAGAAAGGATCAACTCACATAAAACTAGGTGCTAAGAACGTCCTACAACTAAAACTTGAATTACCAACCTACAATGACAGTCGTTGTATAACCAACTGCTACACTTGCCCGCTAGGTTCTTTTAATTAGTTTATTCTTTCTCAGACCGATGTCAGCTGCAGACATAGTGGCGATTCGCAATGACTTCTACAAGACTCCGGTCGCGAGTGTGGTCGCACGGGGTACGCGGGTGTTTGCTCGGAGGGAAGACGGATTTTATTACAAAGGATACCTCGCGCAAGAAATTGAGGTTTGTAGACATGTCGTAAGAAAGGCTGGACAAAATCGGGTAGGCCTACTGGGTGAATCGGTACGGGTGAATGTCTAGTATTCTCGTATCATTCGTAACGGCATGAATGTTTTGGAAAGCTTATATGTATAACCTTTTATGCTACCGAACCACAAAGACTATAGTGCCTGCTCTGCTGTAGTTATTTGATCATGCCTACGTCATTACCACTAACCTGCGTGGATTTGTTGGCGACTACCTGTTTTACATGCTGTGATATGACCAATTGAAGTTTCAAGTCTTCCAGAATGGAAAATCGTACCGATACTATAATTATCGTTGCTAAATTAACTCTTAACTGCAATAAGCGCATAATTTCAGTACTCAAAAGCACTCACAAGGTTTCGAATCACAAGTCAATCTCACTTTCAGAGTTTTGACTCAAGTCAAGTCGAGTCATTTTCAGTTCACCACCGAGTCAAATCCGAGCCCAAGTCGGTGACCAGAGGGGGGAGTCTGAGTCATAGTGTTATGACTCGAGTCCGAGTCCAAGTCATTGAGTTGAGTGTTTAGTTTCGAGATAAAATCTTGTTACACCCACTTTTTACAACTCTGCCTTTTCCTCACTTTTAACAGTTTCAATTCGCATTTTCAAGTACGAGATGAAATCCCAATAGTGTGGTAACTTTACTGTTCTTCGAAATTACAATGGAAAGTCAGTCTTGGCCGCCTGAGTCTCGAGTCATATGATTTGGTCCAAGTCATGCGCAATGACTTGAGTACAAGTCGAGTCAATACACCGACTGACTCGAGTTGAGTTATTTGTGTATTTTGACTCGAGTTGAGTTATTTGTGTATTTTGAGTCGAGTCATTACAACCCTGCTCAGAAGTTTCATCTCTCACTATTCGATTGAGTCATTCGAGTTAATACTCGACTCACATTTAAGTATTCAAATCACTGTGCCCAGCACTAGTCCTGGTAAACTTTTCGTGTAAAGCAATCCACCCTATTGTTAGTCAACTTGGCAGTCTTCTACTTACGATGACATGCTCCTGTGGAATGTAAATCTGGAATCTATATTGGGGATACAGCTGCAGTGCGCATGCACCATTGTGCACTACTGTGCAATGTACATGCGTCTTACCGGTATGGATTTTATTGT
>ATSW01005900.1:0-15377 GCA_000444245.1 Botryllus schlosseri
GGCTACTTGATAAAATTGTTAGGTTACCTAATTTAAGCCTACACACCAAATTTGGTTCAATTCCAACTAGTAGCCGCATTGCTACATGAGAAGAAAGTTTCTATTTATTATATAAATATAAATAACAAAAAATTTTTAAATTTTCTGTTCTCCCCCTAAAAGTGTTAGGTTGTCTATAGAAACGATGTTCACCAAATATGGTTGAATTCCAACCAGTGGAAGCGGAGTTATTGCCGTGGAAAATTTGGATTATGAATAAAATAGTATTTACGGTGACCAATTTTTATCATCAATAATTATTTATGATAGTGGTGCCCACCGTAAATACTATTTTATTCAAATCCAAATTTTTCGACGGCAATAAATCCGCTTCCATTGGTTGGAATTGAACCAAATTTGGTGAACATCGTTTCTATAGACAACCTCTAACACTTTCATGGGGGGAACAGGGAATTTTAAATTTATGTAGTAAATAGAAACCAAATTTGTTGTGTAGGCTTAAATTAGGTAACCTAACAATTTTATCAAGTAGCCAGTGCGATTTGAGAAAAAAGTCATATTTGAAGAGCCCTAATGTACATTTGTACAATGTAATCAACGATGCCTGATCGTTTGTACCGTGCCGATACTCATCTATTTCAAAACGCGCAACGCCATATTTAGGTCAGACTTAGATATGAGATGAGTGTCAATTTGTCAAGGAGATGAAATGTTTTGAGCAGGTTTCGGCCATGAATAGATATTGTTGCTTATTTTGAAGGACACTGATATCGGCGCTGTAACTGTAATTATCTACATTCGTCAAGTTATGCAAGAAGTCGGATTTTTGTTCTCGTGATTTTCAATAAACTAGCTGATATCTTTTCAACTATGCAGCTCCGGTGGCAGAATCAGACTGTTGGAAGCAGAAAGAAACATAGTTGCAGCACACAACTTACCCAGATCATTTGCGTATAAACCGCGGGTCACAAACAGTGACATCATATTCTTCTAAATTTTAAGAGTCACTTGGAGGCACACAACTTTAATATACAATTGAATAACTATTACTCTTATTGAAATAAACTTTAATGTTTCGTCTAATACTCGACAGGGGGACTCGTCAGCAAATAGTAGGTAATTGGAAAGAACGTTGTATATTACAGCCGAAAATATTAGGGTTCCTTTCAATAGGAATATAATACTCAATTCTAAGATTTACTATCTAACGGCCACGAGCATCACGATAATCAAAATTGTAGAGTTCAAATACCAATCTGAAAATTTGAACACTTATCTCACACACTGTGCATTATCAGGTCCGCAATTGCCAATATGTTGCAGATGGGGATATAGGGGCTGCAATCTGCATATATCATTTGAAACGTAATTGGAATTATGAGTTTTGATTTAAAGGATAGTTTTTTTTAGGAGATGTTTTTGGAAGGCATATGTAACTGGCATCATACTCCTCGTGTCTAAAGAGATATATATTGGAAGTTTTCAACTCAATTCAGTTGTTACCCGGTATAATATGTGGAGATTGAATACTTGAACTCCAAGCTTCATAGTCCATACGTAATCGAATCATCCGAGTACTCTCAATTGTGCCCAGCTTTATTACAAATACCGGCCACCAGTAGCATTCATACATAGGATCGATTAAACGTCCCTTGGACTTCGCCATTTTGGACACGTATGCCTAATGACACCCTATGATACTTCGTACTGTGCTGTAAATTGTACAAGCTCACTAGGACTGCATCAAACTTACTACCTTATATAGTCAACACTTCATGGAATATCAGTCATAGATAACGTATACATGTTACCATTTCTCGTCGGATAGGAATCAAGAGGAATATTAGCTCTAGAATGTTCTGGTAATGGTGTTAAATAAGCTTCCCCCATCCAATTGCGATCTGTAAATCCAGCTATAACATCACAAGCTGACACAGTAACCAAGCGCAGTGCGGGAAGCACAGTAATATGGTAGACGTATACCTTTGCATATATATATATATATATTATCACAGTAATTGGGTCGGAAATATCCAGTTAGTGATATTATCAGCAGTTGCATATCTCGGTGAATCTTTTTCAAAGTTTGTTGTAGTCGAACAGTCCTTCCTCTTCCCATTTCATGACTTCCTCATCGGAAAAGGTCGGTATCACTGAATGATGAACGCAATCGGTCAGTTTACAAGCAATGGGATTAGTATCTGTAAGGATATGTTTAAGGGACACTGCGTACGTACTAGTACATGGTGTCAAATTAAAGTTAAGGGTGTGAAAAACATTCGGTTGCAGTCGTTTTCATCAGAAAACCACCGTATTCGAGCTGCAGCTAAATATTTTCATGAGCGGTGACATTCCACTCTACAGCCTGGTAACAAGGTCAAAGAATTTAGAGAAACAGCCTTACAGCCTTAGCATGCTTGTACAGTACATGAAATAAACTAGAACGGACGCATCTAAGCACATGTAAGGTATTTAAGTAATACATCGATATCTCAAGTCTAGCAGTCGAATATCACATTTTTCTGGCACCCCACTACCATGTTCTAACGGCATTTAACTGCCGGTAACGATAGCTCTTTCAAATTTTGATGACTCGATATTACCGTCGATCCGATAAATCGGTCGGGCTGTAACCATAAGAGCTAGATGGCGTGGCGAGTCACTCCTAATCAGAATTCACGAGAAGAGGCAGCCGAAAAAAAACAATCCTTACTGGAAGAGAAACTGACGAATTTTCGAAACCTATGCTTGATATGTGTGTGTGACTATCAGTGCATAGCGAAAACACAAACATTACGATATATACCGAATGGTCGATACGAACCGACTCGCATTTTCGATGGACTATACAAATTTGGACAGCGATTAGGCCTGCCGAAACTCCATGAACAGTCACTGAACGTTTGAATGTCTAATGTGGCTTTCAGACATGAATTGAATGGCTGTACAGTGTACACCAAGCTCGACTCGTTTCGCACTAGTATACATTTCTCCTGTAGTTACTTCCAGGAAAATCCAGAAATTAGATTAAAATTACACCACAGAAACATTTCACAAATAATATTAGAATCAATTTACCGGGATTTCCAATTGGTCTAATTTGAAGACTAGAGTTCCAATTGGTCTAATTTGAAGACTAGAGTTATCTTGTCGACCAAGCCTGTTCAGAGAAGCCCAAGTCAACAAATACAGCGTCACGTCATACGTTTTCGGGCGTCCAGACACTTGAAATTTAGCAAACAACACAACAAACATGTTTCGAGACACCCAGGTATGTTCACTTGTTCCGTGTTCAGTGTTGACCGATGGCAGCTATAGTCATTTGATTAGGTCGCAATAGCCAGCTGACGGCAAGTTGTACCCGGTGAATCGATAACCGCAATTACACGGCAGGGATTTCGATTAGAGTTGACGTAAACCGTGCATATGTGGATTGTTAGAAAAGGACTCGGAGTGTGAGGAGATCAACAAAGTCGAGAAATAGGCATGAATGTCTGTACACTCTGTACTGTATTGCACTGCGGTATTACCAGTTGCCGCGTTTGGGAGCCAAATTTCGGACATTTGGATAATGGATACTCTTCATGTTGGTTGGCACCGGAATTTTAGTTTGGTACGTTGGTTAGTGTTACCATATGTCATCCTTTAGGAGGATTTGTCCTCCTTCGAGGCTATAATTGACAGTAGGGGTCTTCAAAATGACTTTTTTTCTCAAATCGTACTGGCTACTTGATAAAAGTGTTAGGTTACCTAATTTAAGCCTACACACCAAATTTGGTTCAATTCCAACCAGTAGCCGCATTGCTACAGGAGAAGAAAGTTTCATTTATTATATAAAAATAAATAACAAAAATTTTGAAAATTGTCTGTTCACCTCATGAAAGTGTTGGGTTGTCTGTAGAAACTATGTTCACCAAATTTGGTTCAATTCCAACCAGTGAGAGCGGAGTTATTGCCGTCGAAAAATTTGGATTTGAATAAAATAGTATTTACGGTATTTAAAGAATTGGTCACCGTTAATACTATTTTATTCATAATCAAAATTTTTCGACGGCAATAACTCCGCTTCCACTGGTTGGAATTGAAATAAATTTGGTGTGTAGGCTTAAATTAAGTAACCTAACAATTTTATCAAGTAGCCAGTACGATTTGAGAAAAAAGTCATTTTGAAGACCCCTGGACGGACAGTGGACAGACACAACTATATAATGCCATACATGACCTGAAATGTGCGATGCGGATGCTCGGGAAGGTCTTAATATTATTTTTTTAGTCAACACATCATAATTTCCCGTAAAGTTCTAGGATAGACAGTTTTCTAATCTGGTAATCTAGCTAACTTCTCTTGTTTGTGAACAGATCCCTTTCGGGATCCCAGAATACGGCTCTATTTTGGCACCTTCTTGTTAACAGCACATTAGATCAGTGTCAAATGCTGTTTACATCTTATGAATCATTATCCGGCATTACATCGAAATATTACGAACTACATCATTCACCGGTTAGGCCAATAGAATTCTATCAATTTCTTGGTCATACCAATCCCCTCGCACTCACTAATCCTGAGAAATGATTGCTAAATTCACATATACTAATACCCTGCAAGACTTTTGGATATAGCTGATACGCGCAGGACATCAGGTTTGTTAATATGGTGACACGGCGTGAATCACGAACCCAGCTTTCGGCATTAATCATCATTGTTGGGCATCGGACATTATAAAGACCTGATATTATTATTTTAACATGACAGCCCTTTTCAAGAAAACACTACCAAATGTGTACTTCGATATACTAAATGCATATCTACTCACCGACTTGATCTTGCTCATGCCTCCTGTAATATTGAAACATGATTGGGACGTGTTCAGTTCAGTTTAATATATGTCAAACGCTCGCCCAACGTCGAAAATACTACATCTGGTACTGAGCACAGACGGACCCGGATGTCCAATTGAACGTAATCGATCAATTGGGAATGCAAAAGGTTTCTGATTTGAAAGCAATAACACTGACTGTCATTAGCTTGTTGCGGGATTGAACAAAATCAATAGTGCAGTAACATCATGTATAGTGTCGACGCACGTCGAGCAAATAGACGGTTTTAAAACTATTGTTAGATTGTGGCAACCAATAAACCATATTTTCACGTTTACAGACGGTGCAAATTCTCTCCAGGCCTATACCATATTTTCAGCACCCAAAAAGAGGAAATATTTGCCGGCGAGGTAAAACGGAAGTAGAATTTTTACGTTGAGTCTCTTGATGTTTCACATTTCCTTGGTAGTTGCAGGCAAAAGTTGAAAAGGTTCTGTTGCAATATTTCAGGCGCAAGTTCTAACTTAACATGTGCACATGTCCACGAATTCGCTAACAAATTGCTGCAGGATCTCGCAAGTAAGAAGGCCCAGATTTTACAGAGAACGTCTAACAATTAGGGCTGGGTACAATGATTCGAGTACTCGAATCTGAATCGAGTATGAATTTCAATGATTTGAGTCTAGTAAAAGACAATGTTTTCGAGAACTGAAATTATACGCTTCTCGCACCTGAAAGTTAATTTACTAATGAGAATTACAGTTTTGATATTATTTTTCACCAAGGAAGCCTTGAAACCTTGATTGGCAGTGTCGCATCATACCCGACATAGTAAAAAGTTACGAACGTTACTGGAAATAGCACATTTCCGAAGTCATGATCCTCCCACAACATTGTCAAGAAGTGCAATGAAATCGGTATGGTCGAAAAAATACCAAAGTATATTTAATGTGACGGATAACAGGCATTATGTTCTTTGCGGTGGCATAAAAGGTACATATTTGAACTACGGCATAGTACATTCAGTTGTGACGTCATAATGAGTGATACTCGATTACTCGACTCGAAGCATATTACGTGATTCAGAACCGAATCACTCGGATACTCGATTTTGGCCAGCCCTACTAACAATGTTCGCAATGATAACGAGAAGGTAAGTATGGTAGGGCAATTTGAAATCCTTTTTAAACCAAGAATTCAGCGTGTTTCATTGCTACGGTAATTTTTGGAAATAAACAGGTCTCGCCTAAACGTTGAACTCGAAATGCGTAAAAAAGGACGGTTGATTATTTTTGAGCGTCCTCGTTTCGACCATTCACGTTTCTTGAGAAAATTGGACAAATCCATTGGGCATATTGGTAGGCCAACTATTAGTAACTTCAATATTATTCGATAGATGGCCGACCTTAACTGTTATAACGAATTATAATGTAGACACCAGCGTTGATGTCGAGCTCGATACAATAATTTGTGCGCTTGAAAGTCGACTATATGGAATATGGATGCACCCACCAGAGAGAAACGAGTCCGACTGAACAGAGTAAGGAAAACGTCAATATTCCAGACAAAATCGTCAACGCCAATCGTCGCATGCGGCCAGCACGTTTATAATTAAGATGCATACAGAATCCGCTTCTCGAGTCGTGAAAATGAGGTTCCTAGTTACCTATTCTCCGCACTCGAAGTAATACCTGTGCACAAATGTAAAAGGCGTTTCCGTCGATAAGTTGTGAACGCAAAAACAAAACATATATAACTTACTTAAAATGTAGCAGATGCTAACTGTAGCTATAATAATGACTTTGAGGCATGGTTGGGAACTATAATATTTTCAGATTTTCCAAATTAAACTAGAATTAGATTAGATTCGAATAAATATTATAGCTACACGGTTATTTCCTAATTAGATTCGAATTAGAATAATCGAATTCGCGAGAACTTGGAAATTTATGCAAGTTCAGTTCATATCAAATCAGCTGGGTTCATCCTCATAAGCATAACAATGGCAAATGTCTGTTCACCGAGCGTGACATGCTTCGCACTATAACAACTATACAATAATCCCGCTGCATTTTTAGGAAAACCAGCAATTAGATTAGAATTAAAATTATAGCATATCTGGCGCGATGAGGGGCGGAATTCATCAGTAAACGCCTATCAGCAATGTCTTGAATAAAGGAAGCCATGAATTAGAAATTAGCTATTCCGATGTAAAACGCAATTGGCTTAGCTGTTATCCGTATAGCACGAATAATAAGGTAGTAATCCTTGTACGGTGCAAACACTCGTAGAATCCTCTATGATCTCCAACTACTATAAATCGATCTACTTTTTCGCCAATTCATGTGATTCAGTGTCTATAAGAAGAAAGGTCTAAGATCCATAAAACAGTAACCCTGATTTCTCTGTGTAACACCATGATATGGTTATATCAATACATTCTCTACGACGAGACATAATTCATTTCCGACCTTTCCGCCATCCGCATTACAGGCGTGAGAGCGAGAAGCCTCATTTGGTACAAGCTACTGAATATTATGTCGTTACATACAGACCGCAAACCATAACTACTTGCACTATTGACCTCAATTCGGGAGCAGCTTCTCCGGTCAGGCTACGATCTCCCTGCAAGCCTGATGATATATCCATCGCTCGTGTCGCCGTGAACAAAACTGCTTGACGCAAACCTCCCGGTAATTAATCATCTCAGGCACACAATCACTTTCAGTCGACTTTAATCATCATTCTGTGCACGGACGCAAAAACACTCACTCAAAGCAAAGAAGGTTTCGTAATCGTAGTGACAAAGCTAGCGTGCTTCGTTTATCGATTGAGATATCGACAATTGCAACACCTCTATTTCACAGGAAGTGTATCGGATATGCGAGCAGTCGCTCATTGTTACAAGATGAAGCGCAAATGAAATGGAACAGTAGTTTTCTTGCTCGTACATCTTGGGAAGTTTTGTAGGCATCCAAATGCGTGAAAACCGACATGGAATGGGCACTTCTAAATTTACGTTTACGCCAGCTAAATTTATGTGCGCTTAGCCGCTTATGCAGGCACGTACGTTCTTTGAGCTTATACGGACGTTATTGCATTAACGCATATAAATTTACAGTAACAACATTCTAATTCGCTAAGCCATCGGGTAGAAATTCAACTACATCGCTGCACGCAGGCGTGTTCAACACCAAACTGATCAATTCGAAGGGCATAATTCGATTTGGAGAATAATTGTTATGTGAAATGCCGAATAAACACGGACTAGCATTAGAGCGTAAGTATAGGATGAGTATCCTGCCATTTCCGAATATCAATATGGCCTTATTCACGATCGAAATATTTGGCAGTACAGTGTTTCCGATTTTCAGAGAACTTATCTTTGCAGCCGCGTTCAGAACTTCTGACAGTAAAACCTCGTCGACCTACCAAGAATGCATCAGCTGAGAAGAACAATGCTCATATCTTGCAGAGCCATTTTCGTCAACAACTATGCATATTACATATCATAGTCGGTGCTGAAAATAGCATTAGCACTTTATCGACACTATTTTCATTGCTATGTGTTCTCATCCCCATAACGAAAGTAGCTAACTTTCCTCGTTACTTATACTAGGATTCGGCTGTAATAACATCATATGAAAATGCGGCGAGACAGCGTAGTGGTATAATGCACGTGCACAGTTAGAACGCCAATGGCTGGGTCGTGCGTTCGAATATGGTCCGAGGTCGACTCCAGAATACTTAAGTGTTGGAGGTTTATCTAGCTAGGCTGTTCCTCGCCACCATCCGCGTCTTACAAAGAGCCTAGAAGTATGCCGTGCTACAAGCAGGCAATTACGGAATCAAAAATAAGGAATATCGGCCTGGTGTATGACCATTGTAGTAGATAAAACACCATGAATACCATAAACAACAGCATCATAGGAAAACCTGAATGCTTTTGCACCAGCAAATTAGTGAAAATATTCCTTCAACCTGTCACAAGACTGTTTTACTTCTTGGCTAGAACTAGAATGTTTTTATAAATACGATTGTGACGTCGTTACCAGTGAATTCAGCACTAGGCGGCCCCTAATCCTATACCTAACCTAACCATTCCCTCACCCTTTGCGCTAACCTGCATACATATCATGTGTTGAATGTCGAATTCTCCAAGTTCACGATTCAAGCACACATTCAGTGCAACATTCAGTTTCGAATTAATTAATACAATATTGATGCACCACTTTCATCATCATATAATACTTAATACATCTCTAATGCCAAATTCAAGCGCTCATCGTAAACATATCATTTCGCTCAATATTTCACTTGGCCCGTTTGCAATTCCTATTTCCTCGACATATGTAATGCATTTCCGCTATCGCTTTATGGTAAAATGACGATTCAGTGGTCCAGCATGTCTTCCACTTGACGACGTTATTGGCAGCAAGCAATGTGTATGAAGCAATCAGCCTGATGATTGATGATGATTGAATCAGGCGCAAACTATAGCTATACGCTTGCGACAATGATCACGAGGCCCGGCTCGATATCGGATAACAGACATGAAGCCGTATGAGCTGTCGCATGCAATCGTGTGAGTGTGAGATTTGAAGACTGGCAACATACGCTCAATACCTAATTATGTCAAGGTCTTTACGAGCCTACCAATACCAAGATTTCTCTTCGTTTAGGCGGTTTCATGGTTGGTTGCAAAGTTTACACTGTACGTGCAGTGTACAGTGTACAGTGCACATGTACACTACCACAGCAGAGTGTGTGCACTGTGCACTGTATATGTGAAGTTGTGCACATTGTGCAGCCCGGGACAACTATGGATAACTAGTTGTCTATTGGCTAATTCGAGCGAAACGCCGGTAATACAATTCATATCTGCGCAATGTGTCTATGCTATCATTTCAATTCTAATCTAATTCATGGTTATCCTGAAAAAGTTATAGAAGAACTGTATAGTGCGAAACGAGCCAAGCTTAGTGTACACTGTACACTAGTCCAGGGCTGGCCAACCTTTTTTTCCGAAGGGTCACATGCAATTTACGAATCAGTTTGAGCGGGTCACTTAAATGTTGATGAAACTCCGGTCAACTGAACATTTTTTCGTTCTCCGCACAATTTACCTCTAATTCATAGTTATTGCTCTATGTATATAGTCCTATTTTCATATTTGAGAATTCTCCCATCAAAAGTCATAGCCTTCCATGCCATCAAACTATCCGTTGGGATTGCTAGCATTATGGGTGCGTTTTATGACATGACGATTAGTGGGGCCTGAAATTTTTCACTATCATAAGAGAGGCGTGTATATAAAAAAGTTTGAGGACCCCTGCTCTATACGGTAATGTACGAAGATTTGCGAAGATTGCAGCTGGCCCTGGCTACGCCAAGAATTCGGAGCTGATTTCGTGATTATGATAATGAAATTTTTGCTTGGCATTGCAAGGTAATAATTAATTACCAGGGAAATTCATATTTTGTTGTTGATAATTCAGCAAATTTCGAAAATGACATCGCGGGCCTCTTAAAACCTTCCCGCGGGCGGCGGGTTGGCCGCTCCTGCTGTACACTGTACAGAAATTGTCATTATCTTGCTTATGAAAATGAACCATCATTTGAAATGAACTGGACTTGATTCGTGGTATATACCACTTCTTTCCAATCCGGAATTTAATTCGATGTCCAAGTTTTTGCGAATTCAGTAATTCTAATTCTAAATCCAACCTGAAAAAACTGTGGAGCTACAATTCTTATTCTAATCGAATTTGGAAAAGCTAAAAGTTTTCTAGTAGTCCAGCTCTGTACACTACATACCCCGACGTCATATTGTCCAATAAATCGCCTTTCATCCTCAAGCGCCTTGTCAATTTGACGCTTAACAAAACATTTCACAATTCACTGACCTACGGGAATTCTTCGGACAGCACATTTCGTGAAAAGAAAGATACTAAACTCAGCGACCCGACGACCTTACACGACACCGCGTACCACATTACATGTCACATTTAGAGATGGAACTAGTGTTTTTGTCAGTCTTAGGCTGAAGCACCCTTGAGATTTTAATATATACGCAAAAGTTTTGAATCATACTTCCCATTCGAAAGTATATGATCCGCTGAATAATTCATATCGGAGAGTGTCTTGATTTGCCTTTCGGAAAGTTTTGCAATATTGAGTTTCTGTCGAATCAATAACAAATAACTGGGAATTAGTTCTAAACAGAGGGTGCTGTGAGATGTTATTTATTATACATGAAGTACAGCTGGGATGTTGTCATGGAACAACATTAGCCGGTTTGCATGGTGGAAAAATCTACTTGGGCTATTGGCCTACCATGTTTTCAGCACCAAAAAAGATGACATTTTTCCGGATAGTAGAATTGTTACGTTTGAGTTTGATGATGTTTTGCATTGCCTTGGTATATGCAGGCAAAAGTTACAAAAACAAACATAACAACAGCAAATCGAATTTATTTTGCAGATTCAGCCCATAAATAGTTTGCGGTTTCCATAACTTTTATCACTAAGAATTGATCGTTACTAACGAGTTCGTGAAATGTTTCACACGAAATGTCGTAGAAATTATATGCAGCCGTCTGGATGCGGGAAACTGATCCAACATGATAGGTCTGTTAAGTTCGAACTGCCAGAGAAATTGTGACAGATCCGCGTATGTAAAAAAGGCCCAGATGCTACTGAGAAAGTCGAACAGTTTGTAGAAAAACCTTTTATAGAAATCAGAAATCCAGCATGTCACATGGCTAAAGTATTTTTTGGGAAATCCTACAACGTCTCGGCTATAACTATTGTTGAAAGCATTAATAACTAACTTGAAATACGAAAAAATAGGACGTTTTTGCATTTTGAGGTTCTCGGAGGATTATTCCGTTTTCTTGACCGAAGAGGATATAGTCTCCTTAACGGGGTTTTATGGTAGGCCTATAGGCCATTGGTTCTCAACCTTATAGTTATAGTTCAAATGCTATCTCAATTATCGTGCAACCGTCACCTGTGTTGTGCAAATATTAACTGCAAGCTAGTGATAAACAGCAACCCAATGCGTCTTTTTAAAAATAACATCATACTATTTATGTAGAACTTGGAAAGACTTATTATTTCAAATTGGAATCTGTAGCTACACTTCTTGAATTACGCGGTCTTGTGATGAAAATTCGCGTCGTCGATTTAATATGAACGAGTGGAGAAAATCCGTTTCCACTCATACAGGTGGTTGAGGATATAATAATAGCGCGCAACGCTTCCGACATCTTTGGGTATGATCGCAAAATATATGGCACCAAAATTGAGAAGCAGATTTCTAATGAACATATACCATCCAGCCTAAAAGTCATACCTCTAGCAGGTTATCTTGAAGTTGTTTTGGAATAGCGGTTATGTATATCACAGGAGAAAATGGATTTTTGCAAATAATTTTTTTTACCAGAACCGCAACAAAACATCTCTAAACAGCAACATGTTTGTATCAGTAGGCTATTGGCAATTTGGCCATGTTGAGTTTGCACGGTAGAATATTTCATATCAGACGGCCGTTCTGTCCATGCGAGTCCAGAAGGTTTAGCCGTTATGAAGCGAAACTGCCTCGTGATTTCTCTAATTTTGAAAAAAGATACAAATTATGTAAACAGACCCCCGGTTGAGAACCACTGGCCTAGGCTATGGTAAATATGTAATGCTTTAGTTAGGATCTCGTTAGCAGTCTTTATAACTCTTTAAAGAACATTTGCCATCACCAACGTCGGAATCATCAGACCTCCAACACGAACAGAAAACTGCGTTTATTCATACTCCAATACTTCATGTACGATGCTTCACAAATACAATTCATGATGTAGGTACATACGTTCATGGCCATTGCAATGTTGTCGTCTTTTGGAACTTTACTAGCAAGTTATATTGAATCAACATAATACTGATAACAGCATCACAAGTATAGGGCTGGGCATAATGATTCAGGAGTCGAATTTGAATCGAGTGTCACTGCTAATGATTCGAGTGAGATGATTATTTTTCAAGTATTGAAATATGCGCTCTTCGCCATTAAGGGCGGAGATCAAAAAGTTTGCTGATCCAAGAGAATGCTAATCGTGTGATTAGCAACTGCTCAACGAAACGCATTTTAGGCAGATATCATAAAGTTAGCTGATCCGGAAGAACGCTATAATCGTGTGATTAAAAACTGCTAATCTCGACGCCTGAAGTTGGATAAGGTTACGCGAGATGATTACTCGAGCTGTCCCGAGTTTTCAATTAAGCGGTGTTATCTATTCCATCATAATGCGGAAAACGCGGCTTTCGCTATCAGTTGTCATTTGTTGACTGAAACCGCAGGCTGCGACTGTAATAGGTAGCATTATAGGTAGTATTATCTTCATCGCACAATGAAAGTCGTGCGTATACTCAATAATGAAGAGGAAAGAAACGGATTGTAGAATATTGATGGTTTTATCACTCTGCAATGGTGGCTACATAGTTCGCTAATTGTCTGATTGTTTAGTGAAGCCATTACCTAGGACATAATCGTCATGGTTATAATCGGAAATATTTGCGCGTATGAATGTTACGCAGATAACTATTTTCTATAGTTTTCTATAGTTTGTCAAATCATGAGATAAAACTAACTTTATGCACTTCGATCAACCGGTTTCCTTAATCCTGGGTTGCTAAATCCTGATGAACGCGATAATCGACTTTGTTGATCATCCAACTTTATGATCTCCGCCCTTACAGTTATAGTTTTGATACTGTTTTCCACTGTGTAGGCTGTAAACCTCGATTGGTGGTATCGCAGTACACGAAACAAGTGCTACAGAGCTACGCACAATAGTGGAAATAACATATGTGTGAAGTTGTTATCAAACCACAGCGTTGTACAAAGTGCAATGAAATTGTCATGGTCGAAAACTTTCCTAATCATGTGTTGTGTACATGTGTTGTGTAACTGGCACTATATTCTTTACGGTAGAGTCAAGGTACCTATTGGAAATTCTCACCCAATTTCGCCCAGCCCTATTAACAAGTCATTTTGATAATCATATACCTCTAAAATGGCGTCCAACATCTAGCATGCGTTCGCGACCTTGATTTTCTACTATACAGGATTGAGAGGGTGTTGTTGATCACTCTTCGCGGCTGAGTGTTTGGAAGATGCCTGTCCTTTGCTTTTTACATACAAGCAAGACACCACGATGAGAAGCAGCGCGCATATAATGAGCAGCACTAGAACTGCAATAAAGGCGGCGTTCGCTGTGGCTGGAGTTACTAGACCGCCGACGAAAGGAACCGTGGCTACTGTCGATTTTCCGTTACAGTGACCTTGGTCTGATCCGACACATGCAGCGTACCTGGTAAGTACAATTAATGGTTGTGCTTGCTGTAGTTGATAAAATAGATACACTGGAATTACCATTTTGAATACTCGGTAGGCCTACTCACACCAACTAAATAAGACACGACTAGGCCCAGATGGGTGTCTGATTTCAAAGACTACTCCAAGTCGTTTCGACACCTTCCTATATTTTCATTATAACGCAGTCTTGTGGTGTTTTGAAATTATGAAACTCTTAATAAAAACTGATACTGATACTGACTGTAACGAGAGACTGACAAATTAGTCAGCTCTGGTGTACGTTACTTGAGTAGCAGTCTAAGCAATGCCGTCGATTTTTACTCAATTACAAGTAGAATTATCGATTTCCGAGACTTGTCAGAACTACCGCAACCGGAAATTTAAAATGAAGGTCAGGGTTGGGCAATTATTTTCACAAATAGGTCAAATGATAAGCATAAAGTACGATGGCGGGCCGTGACAAAAATTTAAACTATATTATGAGGCGTATTGATTTTATTTCTAAACTGAAAGCAGTGAATTACAGTTGGTATATTACAGAGCTGAGCTATAGATTGCTGCATTGTTTGCTGTTGTGGCTTGGAAATAGCCTCGTGGTTTTGCTAGCTGCTCTTGCATGTTTTCTCTCATAATGCCATAAACACGGCGAACATATCACACTAAACTAAGAAGAAGGGCATATCCAGGGATATATAGAACTAGAAGATATCTAATTTGGGCACCACTGAATTCTGGACAGAAATATATCATTTAAACGTGCAAATAGTTTCTATACAGTGTATCCGAAAACAATATGTCATACCTCATCACGTATGCGATGTACATCTGCTCGTGGACACCGTGGAATAGGTGAGCCATAGGCCCTGTTGCCATGATAGCCACGTCCTCGCCCCCGTGCGTTTCAGAGCCTCTAGGAACTGCGGTCTGTTGCAGATACGTGGGACTGGCTACAATTTGGAATGTTGCTCGTTAAAATAAAGGGTTTGCGTTTTGAAATCACTCTCATTCAGTTAACAGTTGGGTGCCGCACATGTGCCACGTTTACACACAATGTAATCTTTAGGTACTAGAACCAATAACAGAAACATGTAAAACTTTCCTCGACAATATTGCTTGATCCAGAAAATGTGCCGACCATGATATGACGCAAGTAGGTTTGATGTCATAGTAGGACTTGCAGGACATATTTC
>ATSW01005902.1:0-10237 GCA_000444245.1 Botryllus schlosseri
CGCTGGACAAGGAAGTGCAGATATAGCCTTTACGGCTTTCTAAGTCATGCACCATGCTATCCCAGTAATGCATAAGCGCCAAGCATGGAAGTCATGGATACCAGTGTTACTAATCAGGTCTTTGGTCTGACCCGGCAGGGGATCGAACCCACCACCTACCGATCAAGAAGCCTGTCAAGAAAGTGTCAAAACTGTAATTGTCGTTGACAACATTACTGTTAGTGACGAGAACCGTATAAGCTCACTACTCGAAAAATTCGCCACTAACTCTATTCGAAAGCAATTATATTCGATTCGGTTTCGGGTAATCAAATTCTTATGACCAGACCCAGTCATTAGGCGTGTTTCTCATTAGTTGCTTCCTTGTCTAGTCTACGGTATCGTTTTCATTACGCCCGTACGTACAGTCGTACACTGATGACGTATCTCTTTCACACGTTTTCAGTAGCGCATCTTGTCAGCGCCACCTGTTCCGAGACTCGGCAGTATCAATACGCCCAATGTCAGTACAGCTATAAATACGTTCGAACTAATGTATAACGTGCCATTTTTATCTTGGGAAACAAACATCGCGTGAGGTGTGGAATGAATATGATTTGTGCTGCGCGTACGGCGAGCGCATTCCAGTACATCCGTACGTAAACAGACCTTCACCATACGCTTGCTTCAAACCGAAAGAAACAAACTGACAAGAGCAATAATTCTTTCTGATGTTCGAGTGCGATTTCATTAATTACCGACCGTCTGGGTCATGTCTTCCGTTTCGTTCTGTCGGGTTCGTAAATCATTTCTTACTTGAAGCCCGTCCCGATCTGGTTTGATAAATTTCCCTCGTCATGAAGGCATCACATAATACCCAGCAGATTAATTAGTCGAGAATTTCTCTCTATCAGATCTTTCCGGCGAGAAGCGGGGTTTCAGATAAGGTTTAATCGTGTTGTAAGCAAATATTTGACGGTAACAATAATTAAAGTATCAAGAATATTCCCTGGTGGCTTTGTTGTCAGTAGATCAATGGGTGTTCTACCCGAGATTAATAATAATTCGTGTAATTCGGTTCACCTTTGTAAATAAAGCTTTGTGTGTTTACCCTGGGCTATACTGTGAAATTATAGAAGATCATGTGCAGAACGGAAATTCTGCCACTCACAGAAGAAGGAATACAGACATCTATTGCCTATACATATAGTCCGAACAGGGAAGTAAACGGATCAACTACAGTTGACATTCGACAATTACGTCTTGTGGATATCTTGCGTATAACATACAGGCCTCCATATGGAGCCGTCTTTGCGTTACTATATGTATTATTAAATATAAAATCCAAAATTACGTTATTGCATGCTGCTACTATAGTAAATTTCGAATCGAAACACTGGTTTCAGAAGTTGAACGGAGATTTATAACAATGAATTCGACCTTGCTCACAAACTTATATTTACCACCCGTTTAACATTTTAGGCTACAAATTTATTCCGAAACATGTGTTAGACGCAGCGACGCGCACACAACTATTTAAATCCGAGATATTCCGCGACCGCATCTAATAAGTTCAAGTATGGTAGACCAAAAACTTGAAGTCAATTGTCGGGAAATCAAGCTATAAATTTGGTATGGAAACATTATCACAGTTACAGTTATGTCCTACTATTTATTTATAAAGACCTCTATTAAACGACATTTTATATTAAATAAATTTACTCACTTTGAATGTCCCCTGGTTCCTAATCGTCTCGTCGTGATTCCTGGAAATTTCTGTCGGATCATCTGTTACCAAGAGATTTCAGTAACACGAGCTGCATTGTGTGAGATAAAGAAAGAAAACCGCACGAACTATCAATGACGTACGCGTCATAGCAGGTACCAATGCAAAAAGTATGACGTCACAAAGTTGGGATCAAGTATAATATGTATTTCATATTAACTCAAGTGTTAAAGACAATGGTGGCGGTAGCTGGAGATCCTATTTACTATAATAGTGACCTTTAGGATATTTTAGTTTTTGGATCAAACGTGGGGGCGGCATTTTCGATGTCAGTATCGGTATGCACCGATATGTCCCACTGGTATATTCCTAATTACATGTCTTTCTCTAATATTTTCTTGTTAACTGAATTCGCTTGATGCACATAACGTTCTGAAATACGCTTTCTTTGGCCGCGCTTACCTTTCCAAACGTCGCTGCGCAAGCTGGTTCTTGGTTAGTCCTACTGCAAAAATCCAGATAGTGACTGTACAAGATACATCTTGGCAAACAGATTCCTTCCGTTTTAGTGTAGTTCTCGTCCAACCTGCATGAGACGCAGCCAACGTTTTGATAGCGTTTCGTAGCGGTTCCGTGTTTAGTCTACGAAATCTCAGTTAAACTGAAGGACTCTCGCGAAAGTATGGATATCGTGGATAAATGAGTGACGCAACTGAGTTTATCTAAATACTCTTACAAGGAGCACATATGTGAATGTGCAGTTAGGGATACTACACTAGTGTTGCGTCTGTGCTATATATAAGTTTCATGATAGAAAGAGGGTCAAGTTTATAGCAACTCAATGGACCATACCTCAATGAGTTTTTACACTGATCTACACAGCGGATCATCATCATCATCATCATCATTGGTTTATTAGCGATTTTAGGCATGCACACTGAATGAAAAGTAAAGAAGATAGTATAGAAAAAAGCAAGCGACAAAAATGGGGTGACATGTCATGGAAGGCGAGATCGATAGGTCAGTCGTGGTTCGGTAATCTTGAGGATGGACCAGTATTCATTTAGTAGTAATTGCTTGTATTTCGAATGGAATGTGGACAACTGGACATGCTCGTCGACTGTCGGATGGCCGGCGAGATACTAGCTCATTGATCGGTGCGGGTTACAATGATTTGGCAGGTTTTACAATGTTAGTGTCATACAGCGGCAGGGTCATATGACCAGATCGACAGGACTAGCTCTCACCTTATCAAGGTCATATTGGATTTGTTAATTCATAAATGATAAACACTATAGCCCACGTTAAACCGTCGCCGATAACCAGCACTCCAAAACAGCGAACTAGCAAAAACTTCTGATTTCAGTTACACACTTACACTATACATCGTTATCGTGGAACTTGGCATCATGATTCGCAGCTATTTCCGAATGCTGTACCAATTAAGTTTCTACCGCATATCCAGAGCATGCACACAACTGCAGCTGCCACAGCAAGTGAGGCAACACGTTGTGTCGTCAGCTGCACATAGCAATATTCTATAACTATAGTACAAAATATATGGTCGCAACGTATATGGTTCCTAGGCATGTACATTTTTAAAAGTCCTTTAAACGTAATGACAAATTTCAAAACTTGAAGGGAGCTCAAATAACTTGTCGTGAGTTTTGGCCTAGTTTTTAGGGTGATTCACCAAGGACCCCCCCTCACGAACCGCCCATGTACGTCAGCGACAGGGCTGTCAAGTCTACCAGTTTAATCCAGTATTTAGAATGTAGAAAATCCATGTCAACACGTACAATTTATTTATTTTATCGTGGTGTGAGCCTGCTAACCCAACATTCATATAATATATAGGCCTACATATCATATAAGATGGTATATAGCCGTGGCCTGTGGCTGTATCTCTAATGTTGCAAATTGAAAAATTGATAATTTGAGAACGCTTGAAATTAGAAGTTAGAACTGAATGCGAGACCGGCTAATACTTTATATAATCGAAAAACATATTCAATCAGGGCAAATACCGGAATCCATGTGCAGGGTGCTTATCAATAAAATAACGCAACTGAATTCATATAAATCGAGTGCATGAGAGAAAAATGACGATATTCGAACACCCATAACAAACATATCAGTAAAATCAGCCGTTTCAACTTACCATTCCATAGTCCTTCTGTTTTGCTTCTTTTTGCTCTTACCGGTCTCTGTCTTCCGGACTTTCTCAGGCTTCGGCTGACATTGCCAATCATTATCCGACGATCGAAACGGCGAGATATACTCAAACTCATGATAGGTCTTATACGGATTATGTCTTGATTGATTCATATCCGAGAAGGTATATAGTTACGTCAACGTGATTCCAATTTTTACAATGCTGAAGCTCCTGTGACTTCCGCGAGCAGTTCTCATGATATATGAAGTAGCATTGAGTTGCTATTGCCTTTTACGACAGTACAAGTAATTCGCGAATATTTCGAAATGATATAATGGAATAAACATGGTTTGTTGACACTGTAAACGATTGAATTTACTCGCATCACCTGTCCGCTTTTAATTGCCTGTCTTTGATGTACGTACTTTTAATATCGCGATATTTTTCGTTGGAACTCCAAATCTACGGGTAAAAAGTAAACGAGCTACAAACGTAATTTTAGCCTCGCCCATTGCCACGCGGGATTACCACTCGGGGTTCAGTGACATCGATATTTGTTTTGTCGTATTGCTTGATACGATGAGGTAAGAAAGTTGTACGGTACACGTGAAAACATGAAAGAGTATTTCTCATCAATGTGTGATTTGATAGCGCGTAAAATTCCCACGCAACCCCACACTCAAATGGTGATGTCAGCACACGCGCTTTGCCTACCTAACCCCAGTTGTAATCGCACAGCGTGTTATCCGAACCTGCCCGTATTTTATGATCTGTGCCCACTGCACAGGTCAGAGGAGGCAAGTGAGGCAGGGACTCGTCTGTCGTTAGGTTAAGTAAAACAAAATATTGAAAGCCTTCAATGATAAAATAATTGGTATTCGTTTACTGATGTTCATGAATGACTAATTCATAACATATATACACACTCAAACATCCTCAATTTGCATATTTACTGCTCACAAATTAGGAGAGATGAGGCAGAGACAAGCCAATCCTTTGCCTGTGATTGCGAAATTCATCATAAACAAAGCTGCTAGGGCATAGACATTGAGCATGTGCCTGCTGACGGTCTATATTTACAGAATTGGGACGCGATTTTCTTTAGCCCCCAAACGTTCAAGTGTAATGACGTAATTGGCCTTAATAATGGAGAAGAAACGAGTAAGTATAGGTTCACTCGTGCTACTGAATGAATAGCCGAGTTCAGAATTCACATTAACGGGTATCAATCGAAGGCCATTGCCGTGCTGATTGCAGACATATGAAGATTAACAATATCAGAGCACCAAATCCTCCACAAAATGGCCAAGAAATGCGAAAATCGGTATTGCTAATTACAAGGATTGGATATTGAAACTATACGACGTGAGGCACAAATTAATCTGCCGCATCAATTGTTTGCCAAACGATCCGACTATCATATAGCTCAGTGAAACAGTGTCCATCAATCTTCGCGACAGTCTAGTACGAATTGTGAGGTGGCAACGGTCAACGTGTGGTTGAGAGTAAATACCTCCCCTTACATTACTAATTCAGCTATGGAGTGCGGATACGTGAGGACTGAGGATATGTGCATGTGCAAGTGTATGCGTAGTAGGCCTACCTTGTTACGTAACTTGCGTATGTGTATTGTGTAGTGATAATGGATAATGCAAAAGCAGACAAGTCGTCAACTTAATCAGCTAACCTTTTATGTTTTATTTGCGAATTCGATTCTCAGGGAATCTGCCTCCTCAATCATGAACCTCGCTGCACGTCACTGCCTGCAACAAATTTTAATTGAAAAATGCGTGGTTCAACAGCTACAGTAATTGCTTTAAACACACGTGGCTATTACAATATATGCAATATACATATATTTATTATGTATATTGTGATCGGCAAAGAAAAATTTTTACCTCGGTACAGTGATATATCGTATATAGAACTATAGATCTAGTTCTATATATCCCTACCTTGGTAATGGGGATGGATGAGATTGATCCGCTGTGGCAACCAATTCGGAGATGCCGAAAAAATAAGAACTGGCAGTGTATATTCGAGCGATTTACCAATTCGTTATAGACTTGTATGAAGAATAAACTATAAATTTCAAATTTCAACGGCTAGTTTGAAAACATTGTGAGGTTCAACTAACCGAAATTTGTAAATAAAATTTATTTTTAACAGCAACACTATCGGCTCAGGTAAAGTTATAATGAAAGCTACGAAAGCCACGAAAAGGCAATAAAGCTGCGTGTTGAAGGAGCATATGAAACCTGTATTATTTGCCCAAATGGACATGGCTTTGTTTTCACGAAACAGTTGCAATCTACCGCGCCACAAAATCTTCAGCCTTCCAGAATATTTTTCGGCTCTTATTTACCATAAGTTCTTAGTGCTTTCGAGACGATATCAGACATTATTGAGTCGTGTCATAATACTCACAAAAGGGTTGCACAATGCCACATCACTGCATGTACTACAACCGTACACATACGATCGTAAAATTATTTATTTACACATTCTGGAGACACCGACGCCAATGAATATTTCATCGCGCTCTCGTCAGCAGCCAAATTGTCTTCGCTCTCGGAGCACTCACGCACGCTGTCCAGAGTCGACTCCCTTTCGAGGACGTAAGAATGGCTCGATTCCCGACTGAAAGACCTGTTGAATGAGCCTCTCGCGTCTTGCGCAGGCCTAGACGAAGTGCTACCGTCTTGCGACAACCTGGCGACTTGCGGGTGTAGAAGCCTGGCTCGTTTTGAAGCCGGATCGTCGCTAAAATTTCTTCCTATTGAAATCAGATAGGCTGCACGACCTCTGCGGTTAGGTATGATATCGCTACCGCTCGGGCTAACGAGGTTGCGTTGAAAGAAATCGCCACGATGGTCCCGAAGCCTAGAGTTACTGGAATCCGTTGTCGAGTGTAAAGGAGATTGCTTTATCGTAGGCCTAGGCAATGATTGTGTGCGTCTGGCGTCGTCCAAAGACACGCCTCTGATAATACCTCGCACTCTACATGTAGCTGTGTCGTATGAATGCGAAATGCGGCGAGCGTATCTAGCGTGACGTAGCCTCTGTGAGATATCGACAGTCTCTCGGAGCGACAACTTGTGTTCGTTGGACGAGCCTGCCATTAATAATGAACGTGAATTGGGTAATGAACGCCGGCTAGACATTCTCAGCAAAGTCAGCGCTTTTTGGCTGGTAGTGTTGTCCGAATCAAAAGAGGCTCGTGTCTGCGGTTCGGGAGTCACGCGATTACTGTATATAGAATGAGAACTAAAATATTCAGAGCCCTGTAATTGCCACACTGCAGCAACCGGCGTGGACGACCGGCGCAGTCCTCCTATAGTCGATCTTCCCCGTGTTAATGTGCTTCTCTCGTGGCACTGCCATAGGTTAGGAGTGCTGCTGGTTTTGGTGGACTTAGTGGTGGGTTCCTCGACTCTGTTCAGAGCCAGAAGAGGTTTGAATTGTTCCGTTCCAGTATCGACGGAATAGGATTGTTTTCTGAAGCGCCCAGTTTTAGCTGGCCGGGGAGATGTGGCTTCGACTTTCACTACCATGGACACCTTGTCGTGGTCGTCGTCATCATCAAACGAGGAGTTGTTTGCGCTGTATACGAAGTATATGTCATCTGATGTAGTATTTTTACATGCGGACATCATCAAATTGCAGGTATTCTCATAGGTATTATTCATAGACGGTCAGTAAAGAAATTGCTACTATTACTTTTCCAAGTAGATATTCACTTGCACTACTTCCTTAACTGATTTCTTCTACTTCTACTTGATGGTTTCAGGTTCCATGGCAAAACAAGGAAGAGAATTCTTTGAGTTGAGTTTATTGTTAATAATGATATCCTTGCAAATCTGAAAACACCACAAGATTGCGATACAATAAGACGATAGGAAAGTGTCGAAAAGACTTTGAGTATAGTCTTTGAAATCAGACATTAACGAGGGCGTAGATCGACGATGTAAATAGGGGTATGTATGTAGCCTACTGTGCGCTGAAGAAAAAGTAATGGAGGATAACATAAAAAGCACAAGCGATAAAACGAGGTGCCATGTGCGCCGGAAGGCGGGATCTGCATAGCAGATCGTGGTCCATTGATCTTGAGCGCCTGCTAGCGCTGACTTCCACTCACAACACTGAAATTACCTCGCAAGCTGTGTCGTGGCGAACCCATTTTCGAGTGTACGATTCCTTGCCTTGTCGAACGAGCATAACGAAGGGCCGATAGCGCATAGAAACCCGGAAAATATCGCGTAACCTGCCGCCGCCCAAAGCGCGTGTGCGGAACACCCGAATGTCGCGCTGACGCCGTCCGGAAAACCGTATATCTCCGGTGGCTTGCGGTTCAGCTCCAAATTAAAGAGGATTCCCGAAGTTCCAATTGCGAGGAGTTGAAATGTTCCTGCAAACAAAAATGTTTAGGTTCACAAATAACATAAAATATTAGCTCGTCTCACGTCATCGATGTCCCATATCTCCGACCTTACCTCTATATTTTAACAAGAGGTGTTCAGTAACGAAGTACTCAAGTAGGTTTTGCCTGTTTGCACCACTTAGTGGTTTTGTAATCAACTCGAGACACAAAAGTTTGAAATTTGCACAAGTCCGTTATAACTCTCTTGAAATAAGTTACAGTCATACAAATGTAATACGATATAAATATATATACAAATCCGGTAAGCGGGGTTAGTAAAAGCAATAAGCGCAATGTAATTACTGTTCTGTTAGTCAAGTCAGCGAAAATGGATTTAGTTTGCAGGTTTTTACTGAGACAGATAATTTCCGGATACAACACCATAAAGATCCGCATTCCGCCAGTTATGTAGCACTGTTTTAGACTATTCTTCCACTTCATACTTACGGCTTTTGACTCCTTCCATTTCTACTTAACAATTTTCCCTTTTAGGCAAAAATGGGCCTAGAATACTTACCTTTTACTTCGTAGTACTTGTACTTTAGTAGAAATTTACTTTAGATTTTACTTGAGTACCAACGATGGATACTTTGACCACTTCTATGGTTATCGGTGTGCTAGGGATATTGTGTATGGTGATTCCATTACGGTTTTATCGACTGAAAAACAACTGAACACGAAATCTGGTCACGGCTCGGAACACTCCTGGGAACAAAATCACAGATAGACAGTTATATACACCAAGAGAGCCTAAGTTTCAGTGAGATAACAACTGCAATGTACAATTGTACATGAAATGATGCTCCGCGCGATAAAAGCATGTTATTGAATAGGATTTTTGCATGTACCTGACATGATGAGCACTAGTCCACCGGAATAAATAACGAATTGTCGGCGTACGGTCCATCCAAATATGATAAGAGCGATCGCGAATATTTGAACGGGCGCAGCCATGCATAGAAACGATGCAAGTATCCGCCGTAACTCTGAAACAAATACCGCTCGTCAATCAAGGCCCGTTGACTACTAACAGGAAAAGTCCATTAGCTGTTCATTAGGATATCTTTCGACAAACTACGGTCACGGTCGGGGCTATCGAAAATCTGCCGCAGACACACGACCTGCATTGTTGTGGCTTGTTAATCGACTTATGCGTTTAGAAAATTCCTGGCCGATGGCACGTAATATTGGTAAACCGAATGCTCATGGCTTTATGATTCTGTCGAAGAACCGGTAAATGGTTTTTGAGGATACTGATTTATCATTCATATGCAAAAACATTAGTTTGACTAGTAATTACAGATCATCCGAAGTTTGTCGATCAGCACGATATTGAGGTTAGCTTGTTAGACGCCGGGGGCGCTTTAGGTTAATATTGCTTTGACGGGTTGTACCCGTGATTATGGAAAACTGAGACGCAATATGGGGACTCAATCATCAAACTGATTAAAATGTTCGAGCATTATTTTCGAGTACACGTTTCCACAGTGAAAAAGAAACTCTCTTCGAAATTGCTGCTCGTTCGTTATGTTAAGGCAGTGGTTCTCAAACTTTTAGGACAGCGACCCAAATCTGCGTTTTAGTGGTACCTCGCGACACAAACCTCACCCATCAAAAAGAATGCATTTTCAATATTAGAACGCAACGTTTTGGCCGGAATGCATGACATAGAGAGCGAGCAGGTAACATAGTTGTAGGGCCTACACAACGTAGCACCATGAAACATGTCTGACCCTCGAGATGCCAAATTCGAGTGCATTCTTTTCCTCTGCGGGGGAAAATTTGCAATGCACTTTCACTGCTGTCTACTACTTACCATCCGGGACTACTAAGTGTCAACCATTTCGACGACCGAACATATCAATATCGAAGGTTCTGGCGAACCAGCGATGTGACGGTCGTTTTTGGCCAAGGTTTTGTCGGATACGATATTTTTGGCTCCGCACTTTGACCAGAC
>ATSW01005904.1:0-11255 GCA_000444245.1 Botryllus schlosseri
GCCGAATTTACCTGGGCCGAATTTACCTGGGCCGAATTTACCGAGGGCCGAGTTCACCGAGGGCCGAATTCACCGACGGCTAAAGTGACTGAGGGCCGAATTCGACGGGCCGAATTTACTTTGGGGCGAGTTTACTGGCAACCATCCGTAGGTTAGTAATCTATAGTCTGAGTGGCTATGATTTGGTTGACTACCATGTCACGTGGTGGCGTATTGTTTTGATTACTGCGGCTGCATTGAGTAACCGAAAACGTCCGCCTTTCACTATGTCTTGCGCTGCGTCGCTAACAAAGTAGCTCAATTCAAGGTGTTTTCTGCCGACGTTGCATAAGACATATTGTGGAAATAAGAAACTCGCAGTTGAGATCTGATTGTTTCATAAGTGATATCGAATTTGTCGATTAGAATATATTGTATCACGAAATTGAGAAGCAGATGAAATGATCAACCCTTCACCCACCCAGTTCGCCATCGCCTACGGTGTTTGTGTTTTTCTGTCATTCTTTATTCTTATACCCGCAAGCATCGACTCGCACAATATGCGTGGAAATTGTTTGCTTACTGCAAAAGGTGAGAATAATTTAACCTGTGTGTTCGCTTTGTGCTTATGCTTTGAATATGGTTTTGATTCCTTTGAAACACACTACGGTAATCCAAGAGTACCAAGTTCGGTAGTATATGGCAGTGCGAAATCTTTTGGTGCTGTGTGTTGTGTCTTAATATTAACAAATAACGTAATCCTATTTCATCTTTTGCAGGTTATTGGAATGAAACAAATGAACTGGTTGTGACATGGGGTCATCGATCAGCCTGCAATTTCATAGTGTTCATGGGTGTAGCATGCTTGCTATCCTCTCTATACTTCTTCTGGAACAGCATCTACTCTGTATGCAAGGGCTATGATGGGTAAGATGGGATGTACCGGTACTAAATCAGCTGACCAAAACTGAATGTAATTTCCATTAACAGCTCACCATTATTTTGTTTTGTTTCTCTTTTGCTGGGGGCATTTATGACAATTTCATTACTTTCTTCGTCGTTTATTGTTTCACTTGGTTACTCGTCTTGGTGTGACATTGTGACAGGAAAAAAAGATACTGCCAAGTGTAAGTACATATTGCAAATATAATATAGACTTACATGCTATTTTAATGGAATGATGATGAATATGCAATTCTCAGGTGCTGGAAAGTTGACCTTGGAAATTTTAATAAAGAGTATCATGTGAACAGTGATGATTTTAGTTCAGACTTGGAAATTATTGAGGTATGTAATTTTATGACATGTCTGGTAGATTCTCATATAGGCCAGTCTGCTTTTACTGGTTCCAACAGGCAACATTTACAGTATTTCCGTAATTTTGGTAGGTTGAAACTTATCCCTTGAATCCTTAAATCCCTTGAAAGAGCCTTCATGTTGACTATAAATTGTAACTTTTACATGACGTTAAATCGGACATGAAAGCTTTTTAATTTTGCTAGTGTGGGGGGTTGCCACAGCAGATCAGTGATTTGCATTGTGATCTGTCCTAAGTTGCACCCGTCCTTGGTGCCGGTACTAGTCTTGCTGACAATTGGTGTGTGAGACATCAAAGATATTTTGTCCCCATAATTCCTGTTGGTTGAACAAGGACTTGCCATGATCATATTTTGCTTGTATTGTGTGTTGCTTGTCTAGCCATGCCGATACCATCTACATGCCCAAGTTTCTACATCAATCAGCTTTGCTATTATCATCATATTATAATTTTTCAGTTTGGTTCATGGAGTTCTACTCTATCGTGGCTTGCCGCGACTGTCCTATCCTTCTTCAAAGTAAGATACTACCATAAAAATGAAGAACTCATTCAAGGACTGGCTTTGGAAAAGGATTCTCTCATTCCGT
Organism: Botryllus schlosseri; assembly: GCA_000444245.1. Classification (NCBI taxonomy): domain Eukaryota; kingdom Metazoa; phylum Chordata; class Ascidiacea; order Stolidobranchia; family Styelidae; genus Botryllus; species Botryllus schlosseri. The sequence continues at coordinate 1,885 of ATSW01005904.1, forward strand.
ATCGGTTGCGTTATCAGAAAATCGACGAGGGTTCCTCATATACCTAATGTTGCATCCATCAATTCCTTATCCGTTCCTCTACTGCAGTTATTTTTGCCTCGCCATCAATATACACCGTGCTTACTGAGTATTATATACACACCTATACTCCGTGGTTGTTATTTCTGATATTATGTAGAGTATATCAATTAGCAGTGAATGGGAGTGGTTATATATGGATTCTAGAGAGCGCCTGTCATGATTCATCAGTGAGGTTGCAAGCTAGTTATGGCAGCGAATTTAAACTACCTGTCTAATGAGCTAATGGAGGGAATTTCGACCACACCCTTACAAATGTTTTGGCATGCTTGGGACTATAGTCAAATTCGCTGCTATTAATTAACTCGTGGCTAGTAGACCATAATCCAGGGTTGTTACGACTCGTCTCACAATTTTCTGATGACTAGAGTCATTTCCTCAAAATACGGAAACGACTCGAGACTCAGATGGCCAAGATCGACATGTCATTGTAATTCCGGAGAATAGTAAAAGTAACCACACTATTGCGATTTCATCTATTGGTACTGGAGAATGCTTTAAGTGTGGAAAATTAGTAGAATATAAATGTGAACCATTCGATATCACTCTACAGTGCAATCAACACAATGACTTGGACTCAACCGACTGCTCGCCGACTTGGACATAATACGGTGTTGAATTGAAAATGACTCTAGTTAAAACTATAACAGTGAGATTGGCTTGTGACTCGGAGCTGTGTGACTTGGTCACAACCCTGCCATGATTCTCCAGTTAACAATAGCAGCGAACTTGACCTGTCTAATGCTGATCTAATGGATTGAATTTTGACCCCTTCCTTACAAAAAGTATGCGATATGGTCTGTTAGCCATGATTCTCCAGTTGGGGTAACTCGATCATACATCATGCAATAGCAGCATATTTACACAATGACAAAGATAACAGCGGTAACCAGAAGGCAGTAACGCGAAAATGATCGCTGACACATGCTTACAATTGCTAATTCGACAGTTTATTTACACAATGAAAAAGAAACAGCGGTAACATGAAGTCAAAAAGGCAGCAGAGCGAAAATGATGGTCAACACATGCTTACTATTGCGAACTTGGCAATGAAATCACCACAACAGATTACACTGCGTAATGCTTTTAGTAACAACCACAACAGATGGCGCTTACCATTGACTTTGCATATTGAATTTAGTCTTCACTAAATATCTCAAGTTCACTTGCGCTACATCGTACACTATGTATTCATTGTAGAGTAACGACGTTCCTTCACAGCCAGACTCCTTCCCGGACCCTACATGGGCTATGGTGCCATCTTTCATCGTGTAGTCGCTCGATTCGTTCGGGCATGTGGACCCCATACCCTTGACGCTGTGCTTTCCTTTCGGTAGCTTCCGTACGTCCATGGCATTCTTCAACTCGCGCCTAAAAAAAGGTGGCACGTCGATATCACTGCACAAACAAGTGCACACTCAGTGGTCCAAATGAACTCACATATTTCCCAGCGCTACTTCAGCGAGCAACAACAGTCCGTGTGGATTCCCATGCGACGCATGGCAGTAATTCGCACTTTTCGAAACCATATCGGCAAAGTACAACCCCTTGCCGAACATATATCCCGTCTGTAATGCAAGAGCCATAATTTTTCAATGCAGTAGCAGGTGAATATAGAGGTTTTTGCAAGCAATTTTTGAATGCAGGGAAGTGATGATAAAGCATTTTTCAAACTAGACCGTTCAGTGTTTGTGACAGGGTGACTAATAATGAAGTTTATCCAGATTAACCTGTTCGGATCACCTCGATAAGATACACTCGCCATATCCAAGTTGTTTCGACCGCTTGCTATCTTTTTATTTTATCACAATTTTGTGGTACTTTCAATTGATGAATTCATCATTAAACTGAACGGAACCGACATGAAACCAGCGGGGTCAATCAAATGTGCAAAGGCCTCTTCCATAGGCTAATGCAAACATGGAATATGTTTATAAACCATTTCCAGCGGAGGACGCACCTCTGCTCTTGCATGGTCTCAGAACAAACGCCTGGGCGAGTTTTGGGTGGGAATGGGTGATTCAGTGCCCTATGTCAACAAGTAGATACTAAAATCAGGCAGAAAGAATCTATATACATTAGCGCACATCAGGAACCAAAAGGCGATAAGTGCCGAAATACGAGCGAACAACATTTCATGACGTACCACAGGCGCTTCGGGCGGCGCAATCCTCAAGCCCTGTGACAAAATGCCGGCGTAGTTGGTCACACGAGAGCCATGCCACAACAAACGACGGTTGTGCAGCTTCTTGAACGGCCGGTAGCGGCTTTTTTCACCTTAAAAACTGACGCGATCAGCCGTCGCCACGTCAGACGACTACGAGTTCATTCAGCCTACCTTTACGGTCCAGCTCAAATATTTCTTCGACTTCGAGACTGTATGCGGAATGGGTCTTGGCGTGAGTGTTTTGCACCATGTCGCCGATCACCTTACGCATTTCGTCGTTGGCATCGAGTGGCTGCGGAGAAAAATTTATTTTCCGACCGTGAATACCAGAGGCGGTCAGTAACAAAGTGCTTCTACTTTTCATATCAAACTCCAGTGAAAACATGTATTTGATGTCTTCTACGCTACTTTCTTGCAAGTAGTTTTCTGCCTACTCGGAATAGTTGATCATGTGGTCACGATTTTAAACTGCTACTTCTACCTAACAAAAAAGTTCTAGAATTACTAGAAAGTCGCTAATTCCATTTGTGCCCAAGTAGATGAGATAGTCAGTAAGGAAGTACTCGTCTTCAAGAGGTATTCGCCTACATGCAATATTTTCTCAAGTGGTCATAATTTTCAACTACCTCTACTCATCAGTTTTGAGTGTTAGGCAAAACTAGGCCTAGAATATTTATACGTAATTGGAAACCGTTTCTTTTACTTGTATTTGAGCACCAACAATGACTACTTTGACAACATCCGATGAAAACACACCAAGAAAACAAGGTAACCTCTATTCGGCATTGGAGTTTCTTGTACTGAGTGTCGATGGGGTCTTCTTCCTCCTTTACGTCGGCGTAGTCGCCTTGGAGCAGATTGTACGCGACCTCGATATCCAGCAGGCTGTCGATCATCTCGACCTGTCGTACAAATTTGGAGAATTAGAAAGAAAGAACATTGTATATAAAAATCGCATCACAGAATCCGACGATTGTTAATATAAAATGTTCTTTCCAATCCTCACTAGTTTCTGACGATCAACCCATACGAGTGTTAGCCGAAAATACACGGATTCATTCCAATATGAACATACAATTCAAATGTAATTGCAGTTCTGTACCTTAAAGAAGCTCTTTAAATACTTATAATTCAGTAGAAATTTACAATGTTACTTATACTTGAATAGCAACAATGGCTACTTTGGACACCTCTGTTGAACACCGTCGATCACGGTTAGCTGTGTAGCAACACATGACGATAGTTCGGGGCCACTGATTAAGACCTAAGCACAACATTCCTTTATTATTCTCCACACAAATACGGACACCGTGTTATACGCAACAACAACGTTAAACATAACCAGTTATCTACCTTGGACTTGACCAACTCTATGTTGTTCAGCATCGGCGGCTGTTTCATTCCGAAGTCATGCGGGATCAAAGTGTAAAATCTGTTTGAGCAATCCAGTATTTTGGGAGCGCTTGGCGTTTCGCTTTCAATAATCTGAACGGGAAGGCATACTATTATGAGAAACATCCGCAGATTCTTATGAATGTGGGAAACATTCGCTTCAGTCTGTACATGATTTATATTTCTATGGATTCAAACTCCATATTCTTTAGCCAATCGTCGATCATCGAGACAAATTTTTGACATTTCAACAAAGCAGAAGTTTTGTATTAATACATCATTACATTACGTTAAAATAGTTATTTGCAGTGTTTTACCCAAAAATGCGTTCACAATGTTGTCATAACTCTAATTCTCAGTTCCTAAAGAGTAACATCCAGCACATCCTATATTGTTTCAGAACACATTTGTACGAATAGAATTCGGTTGAAAGCGGAAATTCAAGTCACGAGCGACTAAACGTGGTTGTCTACAGCTAAAAGAGAATCAATCAATTGACCCAATGTAATGTTAACGATCAATGCGAGAGACATTGCAGAACAAAGCCCACTTACCCCGGTCACTTCAGACAGTACCCCGTAGGCTCTCTGCAGCTGCTTCTTACTTAACTTACCGAGCGGCATCTTTTTCATATCCAGCTGCAAAACAAACGTTGCTAGGAGGACCGTAGCCCTTCAACGCAGAAGCGATAACGACCAGTCGCCAACCAACCTCGAATTCCACCATCGCCTTCTTCATGCTTTCCACGTCAAATATCATCTTGATGATCTTTTGCACTTCTTCATGTAGCTTCGAATTGCTACCGGCAGATTGCAAGCCCTTCAGCTTCTCATCGTTTTCACCGTAATCGATGTCGAGAGGATAAAACTTTCTGGGCATCTTCACGAAATGAGCGGTGCCAAATTCGTTGCCTGAAATGTCAGAAACATTGAAATGACCCCTGAATATTTCTCATATAGCTGGCATTAGGTAGATATACTTTTGAACTTAGTTCATGTCATGCGCGGATGCGATGAAAATTTGGTTTTAATTCGACACCACACATTAGCTCGCACATTGACTCAGGTTGCTCACCAGTTTTATCTAAATAGATTTCTTCAAAATTTCTCAGTGCCGCATCAACGGAATAGAAGTCCTCAACTTTATCTCCCCCTATCGTCGTCCCAACTCGACCCCAGGCGCGGAACACATAATATTTCTTCTTCGAGTCATGCTCCAGAAGCTAGAGATTCGATAAGATGCGTGCACAAGTTAACAAAACCTGTCACTTACAACAATACCAGAACGCGGTACCTGCAACTTATAATAGGAATTTGCTCCCGTATTCATGTCCACCAAGGATAGGGTTGCGGTGTACTTCGAGCCGTTCTTGACCTAAAACAATTGAGACATTTGAGTCACCTAAAAGTGTCATTGCACAAGACACAAAAGCGTGTGAAATATACAGTGGTGTAGGAATCAACACCATTTCATAGACAGTAATTATCAGATCAAGAAATATAATGAAATACGGGAAGAAAATAATTTTTGATAGAATATGTCGAACTGTTCAAAAATAACAACACATAGGAGCGAGATAAACCATACGTACATAGGGGGAAACACATGAAACAGAAGATGAGCTAAAAATTGGGTCCTGATAATACTTTGGCAGGGACACAAGTTCGATATTGGAGATTAAATTCAGAACAGAGTCAACAGTTGACATTTTTTATATTTAATCAAGACGCATCTTAACATATCAGACTTCATCAACCAATCAGCAATGCAGCACTGAACATCGGGAATCAACATTAACGAGGCTTACACACGGTCAAATTACATTAGCAAGTAACAACTGAGGCGAAACACTCACCAGCACATGAGTTTTGTGCTCCAACCCAGACTGCTGATCCACCGCGGCGCCCGCTTTGACCACCATCTTCATTTTTTTCTCCGGCACGTTACCACTGACCTCCTCGAGAGCTCTTTTATAACCCAGGCCTCGGCCCTGTTGCTCCGATCCCCAATCGCACACGCTGTGCTTTTGGAGCAAAGGCAACATCGGCTGCGGCTCCGACACGGCCTCGAGATCTTTCAAAATATCTTCGGAAACGACAAACACGTCTTGTAGCTGAGCCGAATGCATTTTTTTGCTCATTTTAGCAACTCCCTCCTTAGTGCTGATGCAAAAGTACGCCAGATGCACGGACGTAGTGATCGAACCTCCGAGCTTTTCGACAGACGACTTGATATCGGCCTTGGATGAGGGCGTTTTTGTAAGAACGTTAACCTTCATGTTTTTCAACGGCTTGAAAGGAGCTTTCGGAGGAAAAACGCGCTCCATTTTTTTATACTTATATCTCTCAAGAAACGGGTCGGATTCTCGGACGGATTTCGGGAACGACCAGGGTTGCCTCTCGACGACGGCCGTCCTATACGTGCACCGGGTCCATTCCGATATCTGTCCGGTGCATTTATATCCGTCGCTGCAGACCACCAGCGGTCCCGCTTTGCATTCCGGACACCAGGGCAAAGCCCCGAAAGTCATGCCGTCTCCGATGGCGAGATACAATGCATCGTAGCCGATGGGTTTTTTCTGATGATTTTCTTCCAGTATGTCTTCGAGAACGTCTTTGCGCAGTTCGATACTTTTGAGTCTGTCGATGTTCCTCCACATCAAGGTCGACTGTGATTTGATTTTTTTCATGATCGGATCCTCTTCCGTTCGAACTGAAGGCAAATTCTACATAAGCACCAGTACCTTGAATGATTTATACAGACGAAACAAATTTCTTTTGCCCAAGGAGTGCCCGAGTGGTTCTCAATCTTTTTTCTACCTAACGGCACCCTCTGAAAATGATAATAGTTCGCGCAGCCAAGCAATTGGAGTACTATGAAAGCGAGATTTGTGAAGCTGATGACTAGGACATCAACCCGTTACCTAGATCACTAAAGCGATAGAGGTCATATCACTGGTCAGCTGAAGATGTTGATGCTGGGCGACTAAAAAAGGTCATTCTCATTAATCATGGACTCGTATAGAATTGGAGATTTAGTCATCAGTTGCCAAAATGCTACTCATATGGATATCCTTAATTTTTGTTAGCGCCTACTTGAAAATGAATTTTACCTAGAAGCTTTGCAAGTGCCATAAAACCAGTCCCACCACTTTCAGAAGGGGCTACTTTGACATAATGGTATGCAAATTATAGTGCGGTGACACATTGCAACATTTGACACGCTAGAGAAATGGGCGTGTAAGGCGATTGATGCAAATAAGGCATCACATTCAGCATGTTGTCACGTTAGAAGCGAAGAAAAGAACAGCCGATGAGCTACCCGACAACATCCACCACTGACACAGAATCTTACTTTCAGAAGTTGAAGGCTGTTCCGCAATCTTTTTTGCCTTTCCTTTAGGCTTCAGTAGTTTCCTCATCTGCGCTTTGTCGTCCGCGTCCAGCCCTTGGAACCCGGAGAGCATCTCGGCGCTGAAGTGATCTTCCCAGCCCATTTCGGCCTTGTGTTTCAAGAAACATCCGACGTGATGCCAACGATCAACAAGGCCGAGCTATCAAACAACACCAAATGTACATCAGGCGGGTGAAATCATGGGAGGATAATGCGCGTTTGGCCCTGGGTCAGTGGTTTTCAACCTGTGGGTTGTCTGCCTTTTTTTCTGGTGGTCGTGATCAAGAAGGTATGACCTTTTTACATATGTAATAAGCTTCCAAAATAAGCCGTTAGCAGGCTAGGCGAGCAGCACACCAAATTTAGATTTCCAACTGGAAATTGGGACGCAACCATAAAAAGGTTAGGAACCACTGCCCTAGGGCGTTTTGACGAAAAATGCGCCATCAACACACAAATCTTTAACGCTAAAATCGCTGAACACTTGAAAACATTGACATCAACAATACCACTACCTCCCCAGCAGCACTTATAAGCTTAAAAATCAGCATGCAAGTGCTACCACCGCTGGTAGTAGCAATGCTCACCTGCGGCTTTTCGGGATGCTTCTCTTTGTGCGAGAGCCGGATTTCGTCCTTCTCGATTTTATCCTCACATTGGCGGCATTTGCTCCTGTTAGACGCCGCATATTGAACTACAAAGTCTCGCAGCGTCGTCGATATGATCTGAACGCAATGTTGGAAAAATTTGAGGAGTTAGTAATTCACTGTGGCAACATAGGCCTGCAGTAAATCGATCAAATCAAGCGTATTACCGGATTCATAGTTAAATATAATTTAGCCTTGAATTTGCTCAGAGCTGAAATATCTGTATTGAAATTCAGAAAATGAACAGTTAACTCAACCATTGCATAGATAGACTATCTACTTTCATCTTCACATAATGTCTCTGAAAGTCTTTGCATATCTAGCAAGTATCAACTGTAGTGAATCCTCCTTATACCCCCAAACAATGGGGCAGTGACACAATGGATAATGCAAATAACTTGCCCGTGCTTATAGAGCACCGTTACCTTTGTTCCACCTTTTGCAGACTTTGAACTATTTGCAAAGCCATCGATTTGCGTTCGAATCTTTTCTTGGTCTGGAAATCGGAGATTGTTAAAGCCCTTTATGTCATCGGAACAGGACGGTCGATATTTTCGGAAGAAGCAAGTGTAATGGTACCAATTTGGTTGCTGGAAATGAATAAAACATATTGGGTAAAAATTCTCAAGTATTGACTAAAGACAAAGAGGTCTATTTACTAGCTAATTTAAAAAGTAACACTGAAACATATACACAGTAAAGCGAGATGTGATCAGTAACTAAATTAAAGTAGTAGCACACACAATAGACTACATTGTACCGGTATGCGGTTTTGAATTCAAATTAGATTAAAAATGAACATTACAGGTACAGCTGCCAAGTACAAAATATCCACATACCTTGCCATCAAAAAATCGTGACTGTACCATGTAAGCAATTCTCAGACTTTCCTTGGCTATCAAGGCTTTGCAATCACGGCACATAGCCTTGTTACTCTTCGCATATTCTGCGACATAGTCATAATCATTACTACGCCCATCCATTTCGATCAAGTATTAATTTGAATTGCACCCAAGGAATCTATAGAAAATTCATTACAAGTAAAGTTGCTAACCAAATCCAAACAAATGTACTGCTACATGTAGAATATTTCTTATATTTAATAAAATGATCTCTAGACATATCGCAACCAATCATCAGCGGAAACCACATCGATAGATGAAAACTATTGCAAGCCATAGCCACATCGAAGAACTTTCAGTGGCAGCAAATAGCAACGAATCTCAATCTCACAACAAAACAACAAATATCATCGTTTGCCGCGTGTTTTCCATACTGCGCTATGATCAATGAGCTATAACGAACTCGCCGGAGCTGGAGATAATGGTTTCAGCCACCGGTCCGTGACGACTTTTCTGCCGGTCCGCCAGGTACATTGAAATTTTATAAGATGCAAGATGTAGAATGCTTGTTGATTTCAATATTTGAAGGTCCACTGGGCCGCAAAATACTTTTTAAAATCTTACCGGCCCGTAGCTAAAAAAAAAGGTTGCAAACCAATGCTGGCTGTGGATATTGAGGGCTCGTCAACCGAGTGAATCGCAGAGATGGTCAAAGTAGTCCAGATAGCTACTCAAGTAGAAGTAGAAGTGGCGAAGCAAAAATATACTCAATTACGAGTAGAAGTAGTCCTCTTAAAATCAGCCTAAAACTACTTGAAGTAGAAGTAGAATTGACTGACTTTAAATCTACTC
>ATSW01005906.1:0-10209 GCA_000444245.1 Botryllus schlosseri
GTATGTAAATTAGGTATTTTCCCACGTAAATTTTAGAATTGTACTACTTATGTCCATTTCTGGTTGGAACTGTCTGTCCTCACGAAGTGGTTTGGCATGAAAAATCTTATTTGACTTGAAAACTGACAAATCTTTACATGAAAAAACTTGATTTTAACGAAATCTGGACCTATGACGTATTCCAGTAGTTTCATCACGCATTATGGTAGAAGTAATTAAAATTTGTTGTAGTACAACGAAGGATACTTTCCTACATTCTCGGTTAGAAAATGTCTGTCCGTACTAAGTAGCTTGCCAAGAATGGAGAAAGAACGTTCAACTTCAGCAGTACAGATTTGGACGTCGTGCATGAGCTTGTAGTGATGCCACTCCGGTCGTGTACAAGTGAGTCAGAGTCCGCGTTGAATGCGTTCATTTCAGGTGTTATTGTATTGTCAGTTGTATAGTGAAAAGTATCAGTCTGGATAATTTGTATCGTGAGGGCGTTTGACATCGACGGTGAAATTTTGCCACCTGGCATATGTGCCGGATTATTAGCTTGATTCCGAATTAATTTCCCGTTATCCCCACCGTTTGAGAATGACAATCACCGTGGACAGAGACATATTCGTATTGTGCGAAAGCCTTAACATATAGCCTAGTCGGTCCCTTGACCATCTCCGAAATTCTGATATGAAACCTTTTCCATCACACGAATGAATATAAATCCTTACTCGCATTCACTAAAATCTTGCGCATAGCCCACGAGTCACATACGTGTCATGGAGGAAATCAGTTTTATATCCGTCTGCACCAGTAAGTTACTTTGACGATGGAGATGCAAAAAAACCATTTCGTAGGTTATCGAGTCAGCACCATCATATTTCCTCAATATGCTGACCCGAAGTGCAGGGCGCCTAGCGGGGAAGTCGCGGTTTTACATCAAAGTCTTCGGTCTGAGCCGGCCTACCTGCTCGCGACCTACCGAACGCCTCATCATTACGTTAACCCATCGGAGAGCGTTCGTGACGATGTGCGAATAGAATATAAATAAGTTCAACGAGACACAAAATTATTCGCGATTTTGTATGAGAAACAATATTTACCGCAAAGCTTCAATAATCCCATTATGCATATCGGCATCCAACATAAGAAGTCCGACGCGAGTATCCAGGTCAGTTTCCGTTGCATCATCGCGTTTTGTTTGCTGATTTTATCTTCTCCGGACAATGATCTATTCAGTCTAGTTTTTTTCTCTGTCGCGAGTCTAAAAGGAGTGCTCTCGTAAGAATATAACACACCGGGTTTTCAATTGGGAAGTCGTTTGGGAAATTGTTTCAGTTCACGAATTAAAGTAGGCTATAATAGACAAACATTGCCAGACATTAATATACTATTTTCATACATGTCAGTTATATGAATCTGTTCAATTTCTCATAAGATTGATATTACAGTCAACACAATACTGTAGGCCTCTGATTCAAAAAATAGACATTGTATAGCATTTGTATAGTTCGCGTTGCGAACAGGCATAGTTATGAATAGGTTGACACGATGATGATGATGAGACTGCAATTGCAGCCGAAACAGTATGTAAGAAAATCTGGAAGTAATTCCAAGTCTCAGAGGCATAGGGCCAATTTACCTCGAAATGCCCTCAGTAATTGGTTAAATCGATTTGATCATCGCTATTCAAACTATTACAGACTTGCCTATACTCAACTACTGAATGCCTTGCTATAGTTTAATGATATGTAACAAATAGGAGATGTTAGTCAATTTGGTTATATATATAATCCAAACGCCGAATGGGGTACATGTATACACTCACCTATACAGCAGTACGTAGACCACGAGCATGAAGGCAAAGGCGATGAAGTTGATGACCAAAATCACAGTAGAATATATCCAAGCTTTGTCCTTGTTACGATCGGGAAAAAAGGTCGGAAGGCATACGGTGTGACTCGAATAGTATCCGAATTCATAAAGTACCGTGATGTTCGGATTGAGTTCCGTAATAAGACTTTTCAAATGGTCCCAGTCCGTGTTCCTGCATAGTACTTTAGGGATGTTTTTCCATTGCATTATCGTAGGATATTTGATACATACCCGTAATATTTGCCACGAGTTGAATCATTGTGCATGAGATTGAGCCAATTTATTGTGTATGAGATTTCATCATTATTTATCATCTTGAAGAAATCATTTTCACTGAAGCTGAATATAAGAACAACGCCATGTCATGCATGAAAATGCATGCAGGGAAATTCAATATGCGAGGATTTTGGAAAGGATAAGGATTTGCACATAAGTTTGGACTAAAGGTCTTAGAGTATAATTCGCTACCAACAAGATGGCATAATGTTGAAGCGTGCTGCTGACTAATCAGTAGGTATTGTGTTAGATTCCTGTTCCGGTCGGACCAAAAACCTAATAATTAAATTTGCTATCTGCGGCTATCCCACTTGGTGATTAGCATCTCTAGGATACCATGGAGGGGTGAGACTAAGAAAGCAAATTGTTTGTCCAGCGGCATATGTAGCCTACATCATGCGCTCATATATAGTATGCATAATATGCACAGGACGTGTGTATGTATATCACGAGTCAGTGTATATGTGCCGTAAATCAAGGAAAGAAATATAAAACGCAAGTGTCCTGCAATATTTCGTATGCTGAGATTCATGCTCGGTATCGTATAGCTGGCCCTTACGCGACACTGCTCTTGAAAATATCTTCGTAGCGCGGTATCACAGGAAAGACTGCGATCAATATTGAAATCGCCCACGTCGCCACAATTGCTATGATCGTGCGGCCAATTTTGGCAGTAGCGAATGGCCTGTCAAAAACGGCAAAAATAAGGGCTACGATTTATGTATAATAGTCGGATCCATTTGCATGAAGGCAGCGGATCACCGATTATAATCTAACCTATAGTGAAAGGTCTTTCATGAAGTGCACTTTCTATATTAGAAGTAAAATATTTCAACCTAGCACAGTCGCCATGCATATATTTTCTACTGTTCAATCGCAATATATAGTACGATGCTGGTACTACTTAATGCCCACCTTGCTATTGAGTGTAATCTATAAAATGCGATCAAAACCATAGTGAAAACAGATTGCTCCGATCCAATAAGCAGTATAACTCCTAGCATAGAGCACGCAGTGCTACTGCGCCATTGTCGATCGACCTTGCAGTACCGCCCATCCACTTCAGACGTCTTTATACATATTGCTAACGCGTAAATCTAGAAGTCAAAGGTCAGCCAGTCGTTGAAAATTTATGATTTCGCCAACTTCACTTACGCCAACAAGGAAATCGGACACTGCTAGGCTCATTATCAAGATATTGAAGAGTTTGGTATGGCCAGACGCTCTTTTCCTCGTCCCCAATCCTTCACGTTTTCTTACGGAATGACAAGTGAGTATTACCACAGTGGTACACCCAATGATTGCAGCGATACCTACAGAATCGAAATTGGATAAGGAAAATATAAAAACCCGTCCGCAGATATTTCAAAAATACAGGAAATCTCGGATAGGTTCCCTATACCCATAAATACGAAATTCTCAAAACTCACTGATTATCCAAACTACAACGAGAATGGTCCTGCTTGTAATCAATTTTTCTTCGTTGGAGAAAGCGCTGTCAATGCAGCCGAACTGACATTCGTCAGAACCAGATTGGCAATCCTGGATGCCATCGCACACCTATTTACCAAAAAAAAAAACATTGTTTTATTTTCATCTTCAAGCCAAGTCGAATGGTACGGTTATTGGTTTGTGCGGTATACCGTTAGTTGAAGTGGTGCATATTTTGCCTAATTGTCTCGTGAAGTTGCTAAATCTGTAATCTATACAGCCCAGTAATCTACGCCTGGGGTTGACAACTCGCGGCTCTTTTGTGCATCTGTTGCGGCTCTTCGTAAAATTCAAAATAAATGTATATTGCATGACTCATTAGGCGCAAACTTTGTACGACATTGCATTTTCATATACATTGTGATTGTGATATATGATGAGTAGGGCGATTTTTTTTTGACATGTCAAAAAAATTCTGAATTAGGTCAAAATTGTAGCGTTAGGTCAAAAAATGTCAAAATTCTTTACAAAGTCGAAACTTTTTTGCAACCCGCATTTCGTTTGTATGGTAGATTTTGCACTGTCGGTGAACTTATCATTTGACACTTTACAGCTTGTAGCCTACTTTATAGGGCTACCGTTGTAGACGGCCCATTGGGTGCTCATTGTGAATGATAAACATTCAACTGAAACCAATAGGTTGGCATGGCGTTATGTTCAAAGTACCGCAATATCCGAACTGAAGCAAGACTGCGTGGGCATTGAATGGTTCTTATATCAAGAAGGGCATCACGAAAAATTGTGATGTAGACACCATCGCCAGAATGAAGCAACACGGTTTGTCACCAGCAGTGTACGCACAACTTCAGTGTTGTCAGCTAACAACTGCTGCTGTTGAACGTTCTTTCTCCATTTTTGCCAAGCTACTTAGTAAGGACCGACACTTTCTACCCGAGAATGTAGGAAAGTATCTTTCGTTGTACTACAAAAAATTTCAATTATTTCTATCATAATGAGTAATGTAACTACTGTAATTCTTCACAGGGCCAGATTTCGTTAAAATAAAGTTTTTTCATGTAAAAACATTGTCAGTTTTTGAGGCAAATAAGTTTTTTTTCGGGGCAAACTACTTCGTAAGGACAGAGAGTTCCAACCAGAAATGAAGATAAGTAGTGCAATTCTAACATTAGGTGGGAAACACCTAATTTGCATACGTTAGATCAACATTTGGTGAAAATTAAGATTTTTAAGGTAAAAAATGTCAAAATTAACATATTTTAGGTCAAAATCTTCCGTTTTTTAATAAAAAATTCGCCCTAATGATGAGAGATTAGTAACTTTTTGACTGATTTGCCGTCGAGCCGCATATAATCACTAATCACACGCTGTGTTCTCAAGCCCTATAGTCCTCAACAAAATCGCTAACACAAGCATGTAGTCTATACTCGTAATCTCATATTGTGTGAATGCGGTTTCGCTGCTACCACGCTGCACAGATCACATAAATTTGTTAGAGAGAGTCTGTAATGACAATGCACGGCAGACTAGCCGGTCTCTCTCAATAACTACTGCTCGAATTTCGTTGTGAATGTCAAAATCGCGCCTGTGACTCTCTGATGGTACGCAAATATGAGCCAAAAACTGCTTCATGAGCGCTTTCATATCTTTATATTTGGTAATCCTTTTGCATTCGAATGACGAATCGGATGCATGGTGTAGTTGTGACCAGAATATTTTTCATTCAAGAAGAAAAATATGGCAAGTTATGTTCACCATCGAACCCTTACGTGATTTCTAAAATTGCTTTTTTTTTAGGCCGTTACTGCCACAGTATGCCTCATCCCCCTTCGCACATTATGTTGACGTTCTTGTAGCATAAAAATAATTTTCGAGATAAGTTTATTGAATTTGAAAATTCTACCTAGCGCAGTGAAGCATAATTTTTGGCATCACCTGAAAAGGAATCGCGTTAGCACTCGCTTGCAACCGCCGAAGAGATTTCAACAAATGTGCGAATCAGCAGCACGCAATCGTGTGATTGTTTGTTTTTATTGAACAATTTTGGCGCTTATCGCCGATAAGGTCATTTGCGCCCGATCATGAATATTGTTTTTTGCTTGATCTTTTTTGTTCGTGGTACGATTTTACGATTTTCGCGGACGACTTCGAGTCACACTCGCATCCACGTCTTTCGCTCTTTCTCTCGCACGCGTCATCGTCAGAGTCTGTTGCAGCTGATTTCCGTAAGCTCGACTATACTTATTCAACTGGGCTTTTCGTACGACATATGCAGTGAGGTCAGCGATTAGCAGCCCAGATAAATCTCCGACACATAGAAGTAGGTCCGAACCGGGATTCGAACTACTAACGCAGTCGTGTGATAATATTAGGTTTAGAGTTGCATATACTGTATGCGTCCTGTTGAGTTAGCGTCGACAATATCAGCCACACTGTAAGCCAGTGGTTCCCAACGTGGGCGATTTGGCGGTCTAGGGTGGCGAAAATAACGAAGGGGGCGATAGGGGGGCGAAAACGGACGAAGGGGCCCATTAGGGGCGAAAACAACGAAGGGGTAATAAGGGGGCGATGGCGCGTTGAAACGGCTATATTGGAGTCGGGACCGTAACTAGCGCACCCCAAACCCCCCAATTGGGGGTGGGGGCCCGAAATCGAAGGAAGCCCAAAATTATTTCGTGAATTAACATGAATGATTGAGTAATTTTTTAGAAATTCATGCGACTTTTTCAAACATTTTTCGCGCTGGGCGCGATTTAATATTTTCATGTATCTTGATGTTGGGGTCCCCGTCACCCAACAAAAATACGCATAATTTATGGAAATGATAGACTTCGACGTCGGCCATTACTGCGCCACGACGCACCAAGACATATGAAGTTAGAGGCCATGTAATATGCGACTACAAGAAGTGTGCCAGAACGATCAGCAGCGAGAAGACCTTGGCCGAAAAGGAATGCCCTTGTGCTGACCGGAAACTTCGATATATATACATATATGTTTAATTGTCCATAGGCGCCTCAATGGCTGGCGTCGAATGTTCCTGTCCTGGCGTCCTTAACCCCACAGGACAAATTCCACCCCGCAAGGAAAAAATTATTTGCCAGTGAAGAAATGCCAATATGAAATCATGTGCGTCTTTTAGTTTGGTACGCTTTGACGATTTCCATATCTTCTGACATGTAGCAGATATAGGAGGTCACGAAATAGCATCATGTAAAAAAGTCAATATAACAACGATTCCACCCGAAGATGTTTAATTATTATTTAGGGGTTCTACCTTTTCCAACATATCACATCGACCATATTGACCGATTCAAACATGAATTACATAAATTTGTCGCGCTTCGCGTGTTTAGGCGAAATACGGTGACTCACCATACAGTACATGAAATAGGGTATAGCTAACATATAGCGACAAAAAGCCCACTGGCTGATGGGGATCTGGAGTTTAGTTTATCAACCTATGGGGCCAAAGACCAACGTTTTTTCGGGGGGGTGGCTGACGAAGTGCTGTTTCTCGGTTCCCAATATTTGGGGGCGATGATCGGTGTGGAGCTTCAAAAGGGGGCGATGAGTCGAAAAAGGTTGGGAATCACTGCTGTAAGCTGTGATCTATGATTGTGGAAGTTTGTAGGTTGTGTCGTCATAATACCAGATTTGCCACTCACTCGAAAAGCCAGATGTTGGATCGCTACGAGATGTTGAGAATGAAATCAATGTTTGACTATAGTCTGTGGAAACTGTGGTGATTGTCAGTTGCGGATGAAACAGAGCTCTCGGTTGTTTTATGTGGTCTGAAATAGGTTTAAATTGTTTTTTGAATGCTGAAGGTTGCCGACCCTTGAGTCTTTCAATTAACGCGTGCAATAATGAAGAAGCGAGCGCAGTATGTCGAAAAGGGCGGGGAATAATTTTAATGCAACTGTATCGGAACATACATTTAAAATAAAATATTCTATACACAGATGATAATCTGGTGATTAAATTGTCAATTCTCAGTCAAATCAATGAAAGACGTGTGCTTTATTTTCTTCAACGAGGAGGTTTCATCGGGGGTTTCTGGTATGGAAGGTATGAACATTGGACACGTACAAGTTTCTAGCTAGTGTGAACATGAGGTTTTATAGAAGGTACGCTGTGAACACGTAAGCGGTGACGGATTCCAGTATTTCAAGCAAAGTTCTCGACAGCGGCACTGCGCTCTAGATATGATGTTGTATCAAATTTAAATTGAAAGCGTGAAGAACATTTGACTGATGTCCTTTTCTCCAGAAAGCCTCCGTATTTGAACTGTGGCTAAAATATTTTCACGAAAGGTACAATTGCAGTCTAGATATTACTGTGGTATCGATGTTACGCGCCATCGACTCTTAACCTTTGCGATGTTACTAACTGCATGCATGCTACATAGTTATTGCAGGCCTGCGGTACCGTCGCTCAACAGACGAAGTGTTATGAAGCGATGATGCACGACCATAATGTTCAAGCCCCAAATATCCATCTTACCGCATTTTCGTGAATGTATTCCAAGATGCCGTCATCGCCACAGTTGAATAGAGAGCAATTGCGTTCATCGGCTCCATCTGGGCAATTCTAAATTTCACATCGATAAATTCGGCAAATGTTATTCCAGATCTTCCCGCGTAATACGTACCCCACGTCGATCGCAACGATTTTCCATTGGAACATTCGGCAATGGATGATTTGTGCAATAGAAACTAAACAAGCATACAAGTCACTGGCAATCTAGACGGTATAGTTCAGAGTATGTGATCGTGGCTTTTGGGGTGGGCCAGGGGGGGCGATGGCCTAGTCCCCCTGGTCGAAGCACCCCTCTTTGGTTTAAGCATTTTTTTAAAGGATTATAGCGAATAAATGTGGAAATCCGTGCACCAATCAAGAAGATGATTCCGCAATTCAAATCATCAAATCTCCGCATTTGTTAGAAAAGTCCCATATCTAAATAATCATCACGTCTCTGCATGCGGTAGAGTCACTTAGTCTTTATGTAGCCTAGTCTATCCTTGCACACATGCAATAATAGATATGGTCTAATAGTCCTGTAGAATTTGGTCTAAAAATGGCTCAACCTAGAAAAAATTCTTATAAAGACATATTATAAATACTGTTAGAAAGATAATTTTACCAGCTTTTCAATGATAGGTTTTGTCACTTTTTTTACTTTGGGGAAAACAATTTCTGACCAAAAACGTGCCAAGGGGTAAAAATTGAAATTAGGGAAAAAATAACATAAAAATATGAACAAAAGGCTAGTAACTAATTGACCATCAACATAAAAGCAGGAAATAGAGGCAAAAGGTATAAATGAAAATACAATACAATTATATATCGGTTTCGGGGAGTAAGAGTGAGCAAGATGGGGGATAGGGGGGAGGGGGCGCCAGTAGAGCTGTCGTGGTTCCTTGTAACTTCATTATGTTATTGTTTACTTAACATGGTCAGTTTCATTTACCTTGCCTGTTTTTTAGATAATGTTTAGTCAAAAAGAAACAGCAATTGTTGTTAAGTGCATAAAAGGCGATCGGACTGGTGATTCACCGTGTCATGTTGGAGCTTATTTCTGTGAGAGTGATAGTACCACTCACCCTTTGGACTAGGGTTGCATTTAAAACAAAAATCAATTTTTGCAAGTCATGACGTCACGAATATTCAATTATGACGTCATAAGGGATTGACAATTGAAAATATAGGCTAAATATAGCTCCCATGACGAAATATCTGTACTATAACTGTTGAACCGACTATTTTGAGGGTTCCAAACATCCCATATCGATATACGTCGGCTAAATAGGGTGGTAATTGTCCGTTGGCTCATACAACATGCTTTTGGAAAGTATTTACACAATTATGGCATAATTTTACAACTTAAAAAAATCAAAATTTTGTTTTTTCAATAGGACTTTTCTTTCAAACATGTTTTAAACGAAGTGTTTTAAAATACCATTTGTTTTAAATACAACCCTACTTTGGACACTATAATTGATCAATGGTCATGCTTTGAAACTGGACTTTGGAAAACTGATCGCAACTTTGCAGAAATATAAAGAAAATGGCAATATTACTTACATCCACACATCATGCCGTAATTTATTGAGAAACCATGCCAGATCCATAAAACGTTTTCGATGGTTTTATCGAAACAACAGGAGTTGAATGGTTTCGAAGTTAATTTTTTCCCTAGTAATGCAGACACAACAATCGTTCAGGTTGCTTTTGATTCGATAGGTGGGCCACCTGTAACTGTGTGCTCCGACGATACTGGTGTCCTTTGCTTGCTGGTGCCTCATGGTATGCACCGCGACCATCCTGATATTTTCTTGACTAACATTGCAAGAGGGAAAACTGCCGGCAAGGACATTGCTAGATATTATTGCGAACATGCGAAGGTAGATGTTATTGTTTTGGAGTATAAGGAAAAGAATGCACCACTCTCATCAGTGGTTCTTAACCGTTTTCCCGCCAGTGCCCCTTTCAAATATGTTCGTGCTCTAGCACCCCCACCCCCTATGTTAAGGACTCTAATAAAAAGAAGCATAAGGATAAGGATAAGAAGGAGGGTCGTAACAGCACTTCGTCAGCACCCTCCAAAAATAAACGCTGTTCCTG
>ATSW01005911.1:0-11252 GCA_000444245.1 Botryllus schlosseri
AGTAATAATCGTGATCGTACGGTAATAACCTCCTAAGTCCTAATGTAAGTATACAATGGAATTCACATTTATTGCCAGACAACAAATATAGCTTATGCCATTACTATGCATAGGCCAAGAAGACACGATCCACGTTTATATACATAGATCTGTCCGTACGGATCACCTGGCAGGCGTCTTTATTTCCGCTTTCGTATCCAGCGCAAATCATGCTGTCGCGAATGGCATGCGGCGACAGCCAGACCGCGCACGTCTCGCTGCTGACAAGTTGGAGATCCACCTTCATTAGATGCGTGGCGCGAGTCCGCAGCTCTAGACAAAATGAGGTAGTGTATCACATGAAAGAGGTGATTTCCCGGGAATATTTGTGATTTGGAAAAACAGAAAATCTCAGAAATCGAGGTGTTTCGTTGCCAGGGACATCTTCTTGCCTTAGACAGGCAATTAAACACTCATGAGCATCTGTTATAGCAGACTAAGGAACTTTATTAGATCGAAGAGTCGAAAGTCACGAGTTAATTTGCTTATCGCTGCAAAAATTGCCTTCGCTGATGACTTGAAGTACAGTAATGATTCTGCAATCACATTATATCATTAACTTTCCCGTACATAAAATTCGTCGCGATAATATACATGCCGAATTTGAATGTACCGTAGCAGTAAAGGTATAATGCAGAATTATCACGTTATCACGGGCTCATGTTTCAATCGTGATGAAAGTTATTTTTTGCTATTTGTTCGTGGTTGCGTCACAGTTGCCACATTACGTCATTATATTATAGATAATAAACTTTGTATCGCATATACACCCCGTCCATCGATATACCCCATTTCGGGAAGCCGTTTCCATCCGCTGAATAAGAGCATCAAACGGGATTTTCAATTTCAAAATACCAAAGGAATATCTTCGCACCCGATGTGTCTCCCCACCCTGAAACGGTTACTTTTTGACCTTCCGGCATTTGATGAGTTGTCGGAGGGAGACAAATTGGCAAAATATAGTCGTTATATTGCACCGGTTCCCCAAGCTAAAACGAAGATTGATACGGTCAATACGCATATATGCTGGTCTTCATTTAATCTAATCGAATGAAGCACAAAAAATGAAGTCAAACTCAAGACACTTGCCTGTAGCAAGGCAATGTCGTTCTCCATTGTTTCGGAATTGTAGTCATCATGAACTATGACCTTTATTACGTTGATTAGAATTGCGTGTTCAACTTTTGACTTCGATGGATATTTTTCGTGAATACCGAGATAGACCTTGTAGTACTTAGTCAGTTTTGTCCTGTAGTACAAGAAAAGGGTTTTAATATCGATTCGTGTTCTTGTCCGACCGATTGTATATTAATAAGGAATAGTAATAATACTAATAATTAGTCAATACGGGCCTCGGTTATGAATTGTTGCATGGAATCGGCATCGTTCGATATAGAGGCTAGGTAGCTTTATTTCAAATATCCGGCTATTTGTATATTTCTAGGTTTAGAATAGTAGTATCGTATGCCGAAGAAAGCATGTAGGGTGGGATTCTTGATATTCTTTGTCGAAACCATTATATCTAGGCTATATTGCACATGGTGCTAAAGTCACTTGAAGGTTATCTTCAGTCTCGATTGAGATTAATGACTACTATTTTATTCCCGCCGTCACGCAAAAGTTTGATTATGAAACAATTGATACAGTATCTGGAGTCGAACTGTCATCCATCAACCGTGACCTTAGGTTTGGCCAACATTCAAGATGATGCGTCACTGTACTAAAACACAACAAAGTACCACTAATAAAGGATAAAAAAGCAATATTTAGCAGATAATGTAATGCAGACAGACATGAATTTTATAAGTATTGCCAGCTCATATTATGGAATTCCCAATCAAATAAAAGAAGAATGCATGCATACTTGACGCAATGCGCCGCAGTCAGTATCCATGTCTGGTCTATGAGCGAACCGCCGCATATTGCAGCGTTGTTTCTTCCGAAGCGAATACTGATTTGCCACGGTATCGCACCTGGGTCGACCATCACTCCTGTCGAATAAATGATTTTATTTTCAGCACCTGGAACTTGGGATTATATGCCACGACTTGAGTCTCGCTGAACTTGACTTATATAAGCCGCGAGATTTTTTGGATCTCAGCATCAGGTTAAAATGGTTCTTAGCTAGTACAAGTTTTAGGGTTACAATGCGTCACATCGACCCCTCTATTTTACAATCTTGATAAGCGCTTGATAACCATGTCTATCAAATCTCTGTAACATAGAGTTCCGACGCAAAGATTTCAATCATAGTCTTACCCCCAACGATTCTTTGGTTCATATTCGGCTTGATTTTAGGCTTGCCGCATTGACCTAAAAGTAAAATGTAAATAAATGTATTTCTATCAGATCGCAAACTGTCAAACTGGTTGCTCGCGGGTCGAATGAGGCCCACCAGGCCATCTTAAGTAGCACACGAGTGCTTTGGCGGTTGTAAAATAACTGGATCAATAATTGATTGTAACTGAGTGGGATAACATTTTGGTAGAGCGCCCGGCTTCTTGATCTGTAGATCGTATGTTCAATCCCCGGCCGGGTTGGACGGAGGACTTGAACATAAACTTGCTAGGCGCTCAGCATTCCGGGAGAGCATGGAGGAGAGAAATCATTGTGGTGTGGACAAGATAACCTTGACTAAAGGTTGTAACTAGGGTTAGTCCGGAAATCAATAATTTTCACTATCCGGATAGCAGATATATCCGTCAATTTCGAATTTATCTAACCGGTTAACCGGATAAAAACTGCTAAGTGAGACAGTCGATTTCACTATAGGTTTGCGTGAAAAATGGATTGTAAAATCATTACAAAGTGTTATTGTAGATCTGCGTACACGCGCAGTACGAGCAAATACGAGAAAAATCACGCAAATTTAATGTTCACTGCTTCTGCAACGCCCTCCTTATAAAGCACAATGCATCAATTGTGGCATCCTGTAGCCATGAACGGAGTGTTGTGGAAAAGAGTTCACATGCATTGAATGCTCTTTCTGCTTCCACAGAAGTGGGCTGAATAGTAAGCAGCGCTTCGTAGAGAGTCTAGAGGTTGGCCGGTCGTTTCCCGGAAGCTTCAAAGACTTTACGTTCCTTTTTGGCCATTCTTCTGTTTAGGTTTGGAGTATTCTAATGGAAGGACGAGTAGCTGATACTGGAATTTATTCCGACATGATATCTCGCTTTAATTCCTCCTTGCAAAATTCACGGGATCAGGCGCGAAACCAACCGGAAAATAAGGGGAGGGGGGGGGTGTTTGAGATAAAATGAAGTTTTTTTTAAATTTAGTATCAGCGGAAATCAATTACGCTTGCACGCACGCACATGTTTGCGAACATTCGATGTCATTCAGTTTCGCGAATTCACTCTTTAATCACAATCTCTAATCAGAATACACTTAACGGCACATTGTCTCCAAAGCCCTCGTGAGATAGGAGTCAACACATGCTAGGCCCGAGACGCGATGGTTAGGCTAGCGGTGATATCTTTCGTACCAGACCTATTGCAGATGCGATTGTGTAGGCCAGTGATAATATCGTAAGCACCAAGCCAATGCAGATGCGATTGTGCAGGCCAGCGATGGTATAGTGTGCACAGGGCCTATTGCAGATGCGATTCTTCAAGCCAGTGGAACCATAGGCTTGTTGACGCGATAAATCAGGCCAGCGACGATAGCCGAGGGTGCGGCAACCAATAACCTAATTTCGCGATCTGCTAATACAGACGTATCTCGCTAATTGGCAACACGCTTCCCGCTAATTGGCGGCGCGCAACACGATATATTAAAGCTCACTAAAAAGTGTAAAATGCATTAGCAACGACAATCTTTTATCCGGTTAACCGGCAGAATTACATCAGGATATCAGATATTAAAAAAACATGCGGTTAAACGGTTAACCGGTTAACCGTTATCCGGATAATACAACCCTAGCTGTAGCGCATCTCCATCGTCAAAACACAAGAGTCACATCAATTGATCACATTATGTAGAAGTATACTGCGTTATTTACCACCTAATCCCATAATCTATAATATAACAATATATAATCCCATAATATCCACCTACAATCCATACAGTTTAATAAAGCGTGTACATGGTCACCATATCCATAATAATCACACGATAACCATACTGCCCAAAATTGCGTCCTCATGTTGTTATGTGTCCCGCCTGAAGGTTTTCATCGTAGTAGTCATAAGTAGCAACGTAGGAAATTCTATTCAAGTATCAAGACAAGACATGGCAAAACTACTAGAGATTTACGGACATATAATGAAGGTATGAAAAGTGCTCTAGTACTTCGTTGCAAAAAGTAGATGGTCTAACGTTCGTACACTTTTAGCAGTTAATCGGAGGTTTCAACATCCGAAATTGCTAAGTGTATTTAACGCAAAGTGACTAACCACAATGGGGCTATTTTTCCCAGTTGGTATGATGATTTCACTAAAAAAAGTGATGCAAACATAGGCCTACCATATTTTGGAATCGGGAAAGGAGGACAATTTTACCAAATCATAAAAGTTAGTTGAGCGATGTTGAAAACAGTTGAATTTGAAATATCTACTAGAAAACTTTGTTGTGTTGACTAAAATAAGGTCACCACTTTGACTCGACTCCCGAATGACCCATTTTATACGTAAATTTTGCGGTGTTGACTAAAATCAAAAGTATTTAATCACTTTCATTCGACTTCCAAATGACCCGCTCGAACGTCCGCTTAACCTATTTCTCGCTGTTTATGTCGATTTTCAGTTGGCCGTAATCCGTTACCCTAGCTGGAAAAGCTGGAAAGGAGTACGAATTGCCAAAAAGGAAGACATTTAGGCATCCTCGGAGGACATTTTCAATTTCCGCAAAAAGAAGGACAAATCCTCCTAAAGTGTGGCAACCCTATGTAAACATGCCCTAAAACTACTTGCTAGTTTACGAAATCTCAAGTCTACAAATTGAATAGTTTCGCCTAAAAAATTAGAAGTGGAAGTATAGTCTAAAGTAAGTAATGAAAGTGATAAAATATACCTGAGTACTCCGAAAAGTACAAGTCGTTTATCACCAGTCACCACGGAGGTGTAACCATGATTATAATTAAGACAGAATGGGGATAATGTAGCGAGGATGTGCTGCCGTGTACAACTGTACATGTACAGTTCTTATAATATTTTGACCAGATCTAAATTAAATTACACTTTTAATATATCTGGCCGGTTGAAGGCAACCAACATGCTGTGTGGCTCTAGCTGCACTTGTTATGACGCTTCTGGAGTAAAGAATGCCTTTTTATGATTCGTGACCACCGGACTTAGAATAAACTGATATGATTGTAACAGTAATACGGGAGAAGGAAATAATAAAGCTAGTATCTAGTTTCAAAATCGATCGACATCACTAATACAAAGAAATACAAATGCGCATACCAGTAGATTCACTTGAACGCATTTTACGTGCTCCATTTTCTTCCTGGAAAGGCTTCGACTTCGGGCCTGAGAAGTCACAATGACAATGCAACATCGAGCTTGCCTGCTGATTTGCTATACTCACAATAAACTTGATTAATTTTCCGAATGTCCATAGTTGAGAGTTGATCTCTCTGACCGATTTGAACGCGGTGCCCTTCCCCATTCCTACAAGAAAAGCAAAAAGAATGCGCGGCTAGACCTGAATTACGTTTGACCGTATATACGAAAAAGTAGATGGTGGAATGGTAGATCAGCAAGCCTGGGTCTATGTATTTCCGAGTTACTATACGTACAGTATGAGTGGGGTTGCATTCAAAAGAATTGGTTGTTTAAGACACTTTGTTTAAAACATGTTTTAAACAGTGTTTTAAACAAAGACCTTTAAAAATAAAATTATATTTTTTCAAGTTGTAGGCTAGGCCTATAACTATGTGTAAATACTTCCCAAAAAACATGTCCTATGCGCCTACGGACGATTACCACCCGATATGGCCGACGTACACAATTTGGGATGGTTGAATCCCGCGAAATAGGCGCTTCAACGCTACGTAGATATGTAGATTATTGGTACAGAATGTTCTGATGATGATGACCGCCGACCGTAAAAATGCTGCATGACGATGTAGTGCTGGTTAAATATATTTTTGGTCCGTCTATGACTGGGCTTGGAAGCCTATTTCGTCGAAGGAGCTACCCTATATTTTCAATTGTCAATGTCAACCCATTATGACGTCACACTTGAATATTCATGACGTCGTTACTTGAAAAAAAATGTTTTAAACATGGGCCTTGTCTTGGTCATGTTTGTTTTAAATTGATTTTTGCTTTAAACACAACCCTAAGTATAAGTAAACTACATTTCCTTGCTCATTATTTGTGTCGTGTAAAATTTCTACTCGATTCAGATTCCATTGCTCTAATCATCGTGCCCTATACAGCCCTATGCATAACGAGCACATGTACAAAGCATATAAACTGTAAGTGAAGATAAATTCGACCTGTGGAAGACTTACTGCACTAGTAGAGTCGTTTCATTGTTCTTTGAATACGCCCGTTCTCCAAAATGCATCACCGAGTTATAGTCATATGGCTGTCCGCCGAATACTTCGGAAACAGCTATTTTGTCGAAATTACCCTCTTCACCTGTAAAGTGTAATTCCATGCTACGGAATTGGAATTGAAGTTCAGGCAGTTGCTAACAAAAACAGTGACAAATCTGCACATTTAGGGTTGCATTTAAAACAAATGGTGTTTTTAAAAGGCCTTTCAAAAAAAAAAATTGTGTTTTTTTAATTGTAGAATTATGCCATAATTCTGTAAATATTTTACAAAAAACATGTTGTATGAGCCTACGGACAATTACCACCCGATTTAGCCGACGTATATCGATATGGGATGGTTGGAACTCTCAAAATAGTCGGCTCAACAGCAATAGTACATATATTTCGTTCAAAGAAGCTATTTTTACCCTATGTTTGCAATTGTCAATGTCCATCCACTATGACGTCACAATTGAATATCCATGCCGTCATGGCTTTCAAAAAACATAAAAAACAATAAAAAACATGTTTTAAATTAGGGCCTTGTTTGAAACATGTTTGTTTTAAATTGATTTTTGTTTTAAATGCAACCCTATGCACATTAGATTGTTAAATTTGCGGTATATTTCAATGCCAGTTGGGCTGATATTTGGTGAAATCGCTCACCGGGTATAACATTCTTCAATTCAACTGATACATATTCATCTCTGTCCGGCCTTGAATGTTCGTGAAAGAAGCCTAAAGCGTGTAAGAGCTCATGGAGGATGATACCCAGGCGATTGCATCCAGTTCCGAGCGATAGCTTCAATTGATTGGCACTGGAGTTAGTTGCGTGGTTAATTGTTCAGTTAGAAGAGAGGCAAATTATACCTGCTGCCTGCCGTAGCGCTTTCCTAAGAAAGACCAACAGCCATCTCCTTCAATTATTTCGATGAAGTCATCCTCAGTAGTCCGGTCAACGAAGCGGATGCATGTTTTGCTCTCTAGTAGGCTCAGCGCTTGCTGAAACAGTCTTTCATTCTTTCCTGCGACAATCAATTGTTTTTGCTTAACGCATGAATGTCAGTGTGTTGCGAACGATAAGTGTAGTATAGCGGCGCTATTTGAGTTGCGTTTCGGCGGGTCAGCATCTCTGGCATTATATACAAGCTGTTGGGAACACTGATCACTGCAGGTTAGAACAATCGACTTTTTAGTAGTACCTCTTTTACGGACTATGTTTTACCTTGGATTTGGATCGGACCGGAATGTGATTTTTTTCAAAAATGTTTGATCGGGTTGGACTTGGACGATCTTTGGGATTTAGCATATCCAGATCAGGACTGGGGCAGGCTGGTTTCGCAACCAGAAGCTCGGGGCAGTGGAAGAAAAGAGGAGAAAAGTTGCGACCATATTTTGAGATCCCCAAAAGAGGACACTTTAGCGTACTTTTTACAAGTCACAAGAGAAATAATAGCAGACGAGAAAACGGGTAATTTAAAATTTTTTGGGCATCCTCGGAGGACATTTTCGATTTCCACAAAAAAGAGAAGGACGTATGGTAACCCTATATAGCAGTGGTCGGGAACCTTTTTTGTCCAAAGAGCCATATTTGCCCTATTTTTTCCATCTGCATTCCCAAAGAGCCATACACACCAATCAACTGTTACGTCACAATTGAAAATTCATGACGTCTGGGTAGCACTAATTCGAACTCATTACGTAGGATTCCTCGCGTGCGCCATATTTTCTCTGTCAAATCTGGTATTTATTGTTCGGAAATAAAGGTATACCTTCTTTCTATTCTATAGAAACGAGAGGTATAGAACAGACGGGCCAAGCCTCTCCCTTGATAACGCAATTCATGAGTAGCTTAGAATGCATTATAACTGATATTAGTCGAATGTGACTGTCACACTGATTACGAAAATCTAAATACTTATCGACTTCTCAAACTATTCGGCGGTAACACAACGTTGCGCTACACGCTTACCTTTTATCGCCGGTACTACACAGAGCTATATACTTACCGATCAAGAACGTGGATAGCTATGACGTTGTTTGTAATTCGAGTTCGTAATTGTCACATTCACAACACTTCATTTAGCGACGTAGATCAGGAAGACAATGCGTATTTGAAAACTGCGTTTTGAAATGGGCGGCGCCGTGTCTGCTATGCTCTTTAATTAATCAACGTATCGCACAATTCAAGATTTCGAGTCTGGTACATAGAATTCGCGAGTGATATTGGCCGCCGGCGTGACAGTAACTTAAATTTGATGATTTCGAAAAGAGGGGGTCCGAGCCTTTAAACCTGAAGACGACATTGTCTTTACCTCTCGATGACATGTTTATACTGCCACGAGAATACTTATTTTGGCCGTGATGAAAATTTACCAACGTACGTACAATCGCACATACTTTGCAATATTGATCAATTCAATACAAAAATAAATATTTGGCAAAGAGCCATATCTTATACCCAAAAGAGCCATATATGGCTCGCGACCCATAGGTTCCCGACCACTGCTATATAGAATAGGACTTTGGATTTTGAAATATTATTGGATCTGGATGAAGTTGGAGTGCGAATTTGAAAAATATATTGTGGATCAGGGTGGAGTTGGACGGAAATGGTTAATTTCCGGGATGGACTTGGACCGAAGAATATCACAGTCCGCTCATCACTGCTGTACGTGACATGTACAATGCGAAGTACAAACCGCCAACAAGCCATTTCAAATCGTCACTGGATGTCAGTGCGGAGTAAGGTAAACAGAGAGTAACAGACGATATAAACAAGGCAGTGTGGGATCAGCTATAGGATCATCGAATAACAGCCAAAATACGCTTATCCTAATATCTAATCCATGCTGAAGTTTTCCTCAACCTTGGAAGGAAGGTCCAATAATGTATGGTATCTGAACATGCCCATCCTTTTCCCGCGGCCAGTACAGATTTGTAAGGTCTGCTGAGCTTGAAGATGAGGCTCTGCCAAATATATAGTTCACCAAGTCTCTGTTAGCCTCTGAAAAGTGCGAATAATGTCTGTTATCGGTGCCTGGCTGATTATAAAATATGGCCTACCATCGACTCTCATATCGGATTGTACTAAGCCGTCAACACTTCTTACGCATTTGCAACTTATGTATCCACCATGCGTTCCTTTCTCGTAATGCTGGTCGATGCTGCATTTAGGACAGGTGGAAATATCGAAGAAGTGTGGCACGTCGACAACGGAAGCTGTCACGTCTCCTGTAAATCAGATAAGCACCATAATATTGCATCAAAGTGAAATATGGCACCGTACTTTCGCCTTGATTGATGTCAGTCTCGTCTTTGATCTTGTTTAAGCCGTTGCCAATATCATTAACTTCTGAATAAGAAAGTATATTTAAACCATCTTGGAAGGTTGAAAAGGTAACGCATTTTGTTGTTCCGCTAAATTACGTCCCCATGAACGCAATATCCCTTCGTAGCCTTACCATCCAGGGCAGGGATGTCAAACACAATTTTGGCCGAATGTTAGTTGCAAATCCGTACCTTTGTTTTTCAGTGGTTGCTTTATTATCAAGCCTATACCTAAGACCACCTAACAGTATTTTTGTTGGTTTCATTTTTTGTGATACCACTTTATGTTTTATGCGGAGTTAAGTTAAAAAATATAATGATTTTTGGTATCAACGATATTTTTCGATTTATCACCCTTTTCGTTTTATTTTTTTCAGACCGGGTAATGAAAAACACCCTTTCAAAGGTGTTCATAAAAAGCAATTTAGACCAACCGGGAATCAAATATTCCCTAGTAAAAGAAGTCGGGTAGGTCCACCTGGAAGCCAGCTTCCATAAGATAATTTACATTCCACTTTTCTTGTAGATGAAATCACACTAAAATATTTAAAATCAATGTTACGCATGACCGAGTTTGAAAGCGATTGAGTCTAATTCTGGTTAGTGGTCCCATGTCCAATGATCCCATTTGTACTCTGTGATCTGGGTTCAACTTTGACGAAATTAATTTTGCCGCACTTTAGCGCAAGATACAGCGATAGATATATGGGCGTGTTCGACATTGGCTGCATGTGCTGGATAATACAACCATTTTTGTTGTACTTCTTCATTTGATTCGCGAGGCAGATGCAGTCCGTGCCCTATGTTTGACATCCATCTGACCTACAGAGGTTTCAATCCTACTTACCACATTCGGCACAATGTTGAAACCCGAGCACGACCACTGTGATAACCGTCTTCCACGGCAGCATGCTTACAATCGGGATCTGACTCGTGCTGTAAGTAAAAGTAAAACCGGCAAGGAATATTTATTCAAATGAAACATCCGGAACCTGTCGGCTTCATCTGATATATTTGACGTGCACAACAATGATTGTCTTCTTTGTCGTTTGGAAATTAGGATAGCCCGTGACACACAGCTGCGATGACTGATTGACACCATTACTTCATCTTTCATACAATCTGACAAAACTAATGAAATGAAATTTACATTTGGAGTTGACAGTTGGCCATAATGGCTTGCTGTTGTAGGTCCGTTTGGTATTTAAATTGTATGAGTCAAGCACCACAAAACTATTCAACTGATTAAAATAAATAATTTTATGCGACTTCCCCGCCATTGGGATCCAGCATGTAATCAGCAGTGGTGGTCAGAAAAGAAGTATTACTATTACAAGTAGCTTTTGTCTACTTAACCCACTTCTTCAAGTGGTTATGGTTTAGAGTAGACTGAGAC
>ATSW01005912.1:0-13641 GCA_000444245.1 Botryllus schlosseri
ATAGGCATATAGGCATAATAAGTATTTGTCCAATGTCCATAGAGTCGATGGCAAAGGAAACATGCCCACTGTCCATTAATTGATGGACTGCAAAAGGCGTTTGGGGCAACCGGCCTTCATGATGCTAAATTATATATTCTACAGGCGCTGGAAAAATTAAGTGTTTAATTTTAATCGCGACCTCATCAATTCCACCAATTCATCGCGAATTTCTTCTTCACACAGAACATAGTCCGGAGACAGACAGACCTGTCCGGCGTTCATGAAACGCCCGAAACAGATTCTTTCGGCGGATTTCTTCAGGTCCGCATCCCTGCCGCGTCAACATAAAATAATATTAGCTTCTATAGAGATATGAGAAGCAAGAATACTCGTCGTACTTTGCTACAATACAAGGATTCTTTCCACCGAGCTCAAGCACGACAGGGGTTAGATTCTTCGCAGCGGCTGCCATGATGAGTTTGCCCACTGCGATACCGCCGGTGTAAAGAATCAGGTCATATCGAAACTCATTCAAGAGTTTAGCCGATCCATCAGGTCCGGTTATCACAACTGGATAGCATTCCTGTAACGATAAATAGCTAAATCAGTCGCTTCCATATTGCTTTGCCTAATTCGGCGTCATACTTTACTCATGTACTTCGGTATTAACTCCGCGAGTAAGTCGGCCGTGCGGGGGCTGGACTCGGATGGCTTCAGAACGGCAGAGTTGCCTGCAGCTATAGCGGCTACTAGAGGGGCAAGCACCAGAAGAATCGGGAAGTTCCACGCGCCGATAATCAAGCAAACGCCATACGGTTCTTTTCTGATATATAGTATGTGAAATGTTACTTTATGTTTTCGTAATGTAGCCTATATGTACTGCATGTTCTCTTCACCTGACAGAGAGATTTGACATTGCATTCATTAGATCTGATTTTATCTTTTCTGGCTTCACCCATTCGTCGATATTATTCAGCGCCAGGATGACTTCATTTCGAGTCACGTGGATGTCGCAAAGGTATCCCTCGAAA
Organism: Botryllus schlosseri; assembly: GCA_000444245.1. Taxonomy (NCBI): domain Eukaryota; kingdom Metazoa; phylum Chordata; class Ascidiacea; order Stolidobranchia; family Styelidae; genus Botryllus; species Botryllus schlosseri. The sequence goes on from ATSW01005912.1 coordinate 1,014, forward strand.
TCGCTCTGGTACATAATAAACGAGAGACCAGTTCACGTTGAAGATTAAGTCATGTACATGTGCAAGTCTATTATGCATAGTATATCCGTGACTCCGTCGGCCACTTACATTACAGTCAATAACAAAGACCTTAGATATTGTATTTTGAGGCAATGGTAATGTATGTTTTACATCTATACTATTCTACATATTATAAAATGGAATAATTTGATCCTGCTTCCATTTTTCATCGATAACTTTATATGTATCAAATAAATTCGTCCTCTGCTGTCTACATCAGTGATATGCAGACTTAGCCGCCCGTGATGGATGAATACGTGTCACGAAATGGATTTTTAATCCAGCTTCCTCCGGCACGTGTGAGCGATTTCAATCTGTTTTCAGTATAGCGTCAAATTTTACAAGAGGCCTATTACTTACACAATACTCTAATATACCTCCGAGAAACTCTGCGATATTCTAACAAAGTAGCCACTATTACCATGGATACGCCCGGATGTATAACCCGCAGGAAACCCGTGAAAAATATACTGAATTATTTGTTGTGAAGAGTCAATAACGTAAAGTAAGATAAATAGCTACGTCTCGTCCGTCTTACCACATCATAACGTTGTGAGATTATGTGCTTACTGCAGGAATGTCACACTGAATTAGGGTCGCTGACCGGATTAAAACCCTTTGGTCATTTGCGGGCCGGACCTGTCAAAGGAGGCAAAACTGATCCGAATCCATAGCTTTGTTTGTCAATAGGATTTTTCAGTTTCACGCTTATGCCTAAATATAATGTTAGTGGTTCTAACCTGCGCGTCATGACAATATTAGTTGGTATATTTCAATTCTCCCTTTGTTTTAGTCCTGATTGAGCGTTCATGTTATACGTATGTGCTATGAAGAGTAAAATAGATTTAACTGTAAACGTGGAATCATCGAATTCGTTTTATTATTACGAAATCATCCTTCCGGTATCCACGGATACCATGTTGAGACACGGCATACATAAGATTATTTAACCGCCACACCGAATCAACTAACGACACCAAAGAAAATGGGACATGTGAAGAATTTTGTTCACCGCAGCTGACGTAGTTTGAAAGTGTATATTTGTTGTATAGAATAGACCAAATGAATAACTCACACTGAACGGCTTAGCTTTGACGTTTTCTGATCGGTAATTAACCATACCTTTCGGTTCATTTTCCCTGAAATCCGAACTGCGGGTTTTGCGGGATTATTTACGTGAGAGTAGCCTATTTCTTATCACAAATTCCATCGTTTGATAGAAATATGCTGGATATTACAAGCATTTTTCATTTACTCAGCATTACTCCGGGGCTGTATGTTTGCCCTCCCTGACTTTCGGTGTCGGATAGCTGGATATCGACCACATTGCAGGCACTGTACGATTCTAATTCATAAGAATTTTATCTTTGAAGTCAGAGTCTACCACCAGTCTACTACCAGTTAATCGCATGAGATAAGGGAAGGGGTCGTAATATAATGCTAAAATATACATATATTGACTTGGTTCATGAATAACATAATTAACTCAAGGACTCTAAAAATGGTGCTTCGGACAATTTGCAAACTATAGTGACCACTTCACTGCGGCAATAGTCTCGACTTGGATATATAGGCTGTCGGAATATCTCGTATTATCCCATAATTAATTCCCAATCAAAAACTGGTGCAGTTTATCATTTATATTTATACAACTGTGTTTGTACCTACGTCTACCTGGAAGCTGAGGGTAAACCGTGTGACCTGGATGGTCTCACCCATATCTGTCCCACTTGGAATAAAGCTTGAATAACGCAGTGTTGTATAGTATATACCTCGGGCCCGCACAGGGCCACGAGTGACGTGTTTACCAGAAATGCAGCAGAATATCAAATTTACGCCATACCCTTCCCATATCTTCGTGAAGAGCCTTGCACAGTGCGTCCTCATTATCGTCAAGCAATTTCGCTAGCGCTGTTAACTGCTGTTTTCTGAATTCGATTGGCTTGGTTTTACCGCTGTTGAATGCCTTTCTGGCCCCTTCAACAGCTGATGCGAAATCTTTGCCGTAAACCATACCTACCTCAAAAGACTACACGACTTGTGCACTATACGATGGCATAGACAGATGTGGAACAGTAGATGATGCTGCTTGTGACAAACTAAGGTCGCAGTTAGTTTACCCAGCGACAATTTAATGATTAATCCAGCGAGCGATATGCGTCAATGATATGCGGCTAATTTCACCATGACATTACTTTTAGACAGCGCCGGAATGTTATGCTGGTACTATCATCGAATATGCGACAACATTAGCGTGAGGCCGCTAGTAGGTCTACCAACAATAGGGCCCGTACCCACAACAGCAAGGGCTGTGTAGTATGCAATCGTGAAACCAGTCTTAGTCGCAAATTAGTGCACCTATAATCACATTTTACTATTCAAAAATATCACATCCATGTTACGACACTTAAAATAGCAATATGTCAAAGGCCATCTTCCTGCAGGTTGCTAAACTTACCGCATGCCGTGTTGGCATTGCCGACGAACATGCACATTGTACAATTGCACAAGGCACAGTGTACACTGCACTTGCACAATCTCTGCTGGGATATTTGTGTCTGAAATGGAGATGTTTTGTGTATTATAGTGCCATGGTCCACCCTTGGTAAGTCGGTCGGTAGCCTCTACCATATACCAAATTACGCACGTCGAACAACTATACATTTTGAACAACGAGTTTATACCATTGACCGAGTATACAATCCAAACCAGTGGTTCACAACCCGTTCAGTTTTAGCAACGTCTCGCGAACCAAATCGACTTTTAGCACCACCCACGTTCGTTCCTGACTTTTGTAAGACACCGCTTACTCGGAGTGGATGACTAGGAGCAGCATAGATCAACCTCAAACACAAAGATGGGAATGCTGCTAGGGATTTCTAGAGAAAGCAAATCTTACTATATACTACTTTATACTCTTCGCGACCCATAATTTGGAAGCCACTGATCTAACCAAGGCCTGCTCTATTTGCTGGAGCCTTTGTCTCAATCGATTGAAGATAACAGCTTACACCAGAGGTCTCAAACTCAAATGTGCTCGCGGGCCAATTTCCTAGTTTTTGGTGACGCCGCGAACCGCAGCATCACAAATAGAGATATTCAATGTATAATTTTCAAATAGGCCTTACTTGACGGGACCTTGCAGACAGGCATTTCACAAACATCGTGGAAATGTAATTTCCTGTTGTACTATTAACGCTTCACACGGAAAAAATCACATTTTCAAATATTTGAATAAAATTGTTTTTGTGCTGGGCCTAATTTTTTTAATTAATGAGTTATAGACATCATGCGAGAGGATGCATCATGACATCGTAAAATTGTCGGGTTATAATATTGCAGCTATTGCAGCTTTGACGCGCCACAATTTTATGTGGAATATTTTTATATCTACTGATGATTGATCTGATATCAGAGCATGTCAGCGGTGTAGCCTAATCCTGGTTTTGATAAAGTCGTGATAAGTATAGGCTTGTTACTGTCATTGGCAATGTCAAATTAAATCAGCGTTAGATTTTGCCTTCGGTTATTATTGGAGCATATCAATAACAGCTTAAATATAATAATTATTGAGCCACAGTAATAGCATTGCTTCTTAACCTTCTCAGCGATCGTACCCCTTGTGCTTCCAATAGGATCTCTCGTAGCCCCTGTCCATTTTCAACACAATTTCTGATGGTACCTATATTAAAAATCAAAAAGCCCACTCACATAAAGCCGCGCGTAGCGCGAAGACTATATTCCAGTTGAATAAATTGGCCAACAAAATATTTCACAGCATATAGGCCTAATTCCACAATGCATCTCGTACACCCTGATGAGGTGCTTCGTACCCCGATGGGGTTTACGGACCCTGCTTAAGAACCCCTGGAATAAAAATGTCCAATCGGTGAAGAATTCATTGGTGTTACAGCTGTATAGCGTACTACTACCTTACTCATCACCGATAACAACATGGATAAAGAGAACAAACAACAAGTTTGTTGAGAGTTCAGTGATTTTTATAGTGGTTTTAGCATGAAGTTCAAGTTCTTGTATCTAAAAAAGATATATGGCACTTCAATATATTGTTGAATATTTGAAATTCCAAGATGCCGTCGCGAGCCGCGCGAAATGCTCTCGCGGGCCGCATGCGGCCCGCGTATTTGAGACCTCTGGCTTACACCACGGGTGGTAAATACGTTGGCGGGTCGAGTGAAAAATATAGCTATATTCTCCAGCGTATTTTGATTTCATTTCTAAATGTCATTATTAATAAATGGTGCCCAGTGAATGTGTTCATGTCAGGTAATGAGAAAGTGGCGGTTAATGAAATAATATCTATTTGCCGTCATGATTCGAAACAGTGTTAAACATGATACATTTATAACACTCTTTAAACTCCTAACTCCGTTCTTTTAATAAAACTCAAGAACAGTGGGTCTGAAACTTTTTTAGGCACTCCTCCCTTTATGACAGTGAAAATTTTCGAACCCCCGCACTTATCATGATATCCCAAAATAATAAAAAGCGCAATCAGAATGCTAGCCATCCCAACGGATGGTTTGATGACATGGCTGTTCAATGTTCATGAGTGAATTCTGAAATATTAAAGTCGGACAATACACAGAGCATTCATTTCAATATGAATATACTATTCAAGAGCAATAAAGCTGAGGGGTAAATCGTGCGAAGCACAAAAAAAATCAGTTTTCGGCTTTCTTTTTTGGCATGCCCGTTACTTCATTATGGGTGATAGATATGCTGAGTCACATGGTAATCGCGAGCACTGATTGACATGTTTACGAATTAGGGATTTGGAAACGTATCACGTAACAATTTCCGATACCTAAGTGTTGGAGGTTTACCTAGGCTCCTCCCTCGCCACCTCATCCGCGTAAGCGGCGTCTTACAAAAAGCCTAGAGGTGGGCCGTGCTATAAGTTGGCAGTGACGGAAAATAATGAACGATATCGGCCTGGTGTAAATGACCATAGTAGTCAACAAACGCCATGAATACCACAAACACACACACACACACACGTAACAATTTGAAACACATACCGTATAATGCGTAATGTGACAGTGTCAACAAAGAATGTTTGAACTAAACCATACGGAAAGAGTGATTTCTTGTAATTTTATTTGCTACTTATACTTTGTCACAATATCTTTATTTTGACTCTTGATTATACGCATGTGCGGTACGTATGCAGCGTAATGGTGACATAATAATGAACAGGCTTCAAAGTAAACGAATTTCCTGTAGAGTTGATACAGGTTATGGTTTCGGTCTTTCAAGAAGCAAGTTTTATGTTTTGATTTCCAAGCAACCTTTCGCGGGCCGCACAGAATAGCTTCGCGGGCCGCACTTTGCCCAGGTCTGGCTTACACTGCCACGAAACTATGCACCATTTTTCTTGCTGCATTCTCGTTGGCATATTTAAAACCATAACGCATACTAACATATAGCGCGAGCTTCAAGCGTGCATCATTTAATCCGGTTCATCCTCCCGTCCACAGTGATCCATTATCGTTCTTATCAAAGTATCTTGTGCCGCCTTCAAACGGGCCAGTTTGGATGGCGGCGCGTTTGTTTCGCATTGGTTGTGAGTAATTGGAGGCGCCGTTTCAAAAGCATATGGTTGAACAATGAACATTATAGCCTCTATTTCGGATTGTCAGAATCGAGTTCTTTCACACCGTTCTCATCGAATTGTGCCTTACATCACTAGCCCCTTCACATTAGAGGTATCCTATATAACAGTGATCGGGAACCTATGGCTCTTTGGGGTACAAAGTATGGCTATTTGAGAAATTTTCAATTTTGCACTTAAATTATCAATATTGCAGCAACTTGTTGGTAAATTTTCATGATGGCGAGAATAATGATTCTTGTGGCAGCATGAAACGAACATGGTTTTCGAGAAGTCAAGGCAGTGGGTATCCAGGGTTAGGGGCGGGACCGCCCTCTTTTCAAAATACCCAAATTTAAGTTGCTGTGGCATCGGCGACTAACATCACTCGCAAATTCGATCTGCCCACTATCGCGCGCCTAGATATCGTGGATTGCACGATACCTTGATTGACGAAAGAGAATATCAGACGTGGCGACACTTGTAAGACATTGCAGTTTTCAAATACACATTGCTTTCCTGATCCACGCCAAGAAATTGAATGCCTTGGAAGTGACATTCACTATTACAAATTAAAATTAAAAACAACGCCATCCATTTTCTTGATTGATCAGTAACTTTCTAGCGCCGCCGTATGCAGGCGTGTAACGCAACGTTACGTTTCGCCATATATTTTAGAAGGCGATCAATACTTTCAGAATCAGCGCGACAATTACATCTCATTAATATCGGTGATTATAAATTCTAAGCTACTTAGGTGAGGCTTGGCCCGTCTGTTCTTCATCCGTGATTTTGGCAATAAACATGTTTAATATCTAGTCATTCATAAACATAGGTAGAAGATAACAATAACCATTGAAGGGTTCACAATTTTCCTTCACCCATCCCTAACGACATCTGCGGCACTGGCTTACTTGTCTCCTCTAACCCCGCGTCGCTGACGTATCACTCGGTGGATATGTACTGCTGTAGTGACCAAGTTTAGCTCTACTCTACTCTACATGTGGGCAGAAAAAATGCTCACCCTACGAATCCCATATATTAGTGCTACCAATACGCCACCGGTGTTCAATTGTGACGTAACATTTAATTTATATGTATGTTTCAATTGAAAATATTGGGCTAATATGGCTCTTTGGTCGAAAAAGGTTCCCGACCACTGCTATATAACGTTGTCTCCGCCGTGGTTGTAGATCACTGTTGTGGCATTCGTGGAATGGAGTAATAAGTAGGCTATTGCTCGTAACAAATAAATAAACTGTGTTGCAAAAGAACAACTATGTAGATGAGCGTCAATATAATACATAGTAATAGTAATAATAATGCATCACGTACAGGGTTGTAATGAACCGAGTCATGACTCGACTGGAGTCAGACTCGAGTCACGATTTTCTGATGACTTGACTTGACTCGAGTCATTTTCTCAAAATAAGGAAATGACTCGACTCGACTCGAGTCGATCTGTGCATTGACTCGACTTGTACTCGAGTCATTGCGCATGACTCGAACCAAGTCATATGACTCGAAACTCAGACGGTCAAGACCGATATTTCATTGTCATTTTGAAGAACAGATAAGTAACCAGCCTATTGGGATTTTGTATATTGGTACTGGTACTTGAAAATGCGATCAGAAACTGTTAAAAGTGAGGAAAATTAGTATATTATCATTGCGAACCATTTGATATCACCGATCAGAGTTATAAAAGTGGGTTTAACATGACTTTAATTGGAAACTGAGCAGTCAACACAATGACTTGGACTCGGACTCGAGTCATAATACCATGACTCCGACCCGAACCTCTGCTCGATGACTTGGACTCGGACTTGACTCGGTGGTGAATTGAAAATGACTCGACTCGACTCGAGTCAAAACCATAAAAGTGAGATTGACTCGGAGCTTTGTGACTTGGTTACAACCCTGATCACATATATTAAAGAACACTTTATTGGGCACTTGTGCATATTCTTCTGAAGACCTGGAATGTACCACACTGGACTAATTTACACTTATATACTCGAAAACAGCAGCATATTTTCTAATTTCGATTGCTCTACCTCTGCTATCCTTACTAATTCTTCATCTCTACTGCAATTACGTGTTTCAACCGCTTCATGTATGACATAAGATTAGCAAATTTACACTATCACTTAAGTATTAAATTTTACCTCAATCCCGCCATTTTCCTTAGGGGGCAGATTTCTCTCCGGATGAAGAATGAATAAAGAATATGAATGAATGAATGAATAAATATAATTAAAATAATAATTAAATTGCGCTTGAAAATATTCTCTAGTATAACGCGATACACGTGGACATTCCCCCTCAGTTCCAATAGGCCTTGAGATTAACCATGGTGAATTACGACGAATATTTATATCGTCGGTTATTCTTCATTGTAGTCGCGTTTGTTTTTCCGAATTTTTTGATCTGTGCTCGTAAGATTTCAGAAATCGCTTGAACGGTCCCATTTCCATCAAGCGGAATACGTGATCTTGTGCGTTATCAAACGTGCATTGATCAGGATCTTCAAGACGTCTTAGGGTGCTCCTCATCGTACCGGCATCAAGGTTGACCTAAGTGTAAGATGCGTGAATCCTATTTAAAAATACTTATATGATCCTTAATACGACTAATTAGAATGTTCCTTGTGCAACTGTGTAAGGATTCCACATAAATAATATAATACGGATTTCCAGAGCCAATGATCCACTGATGCGATTTATAAATTACAACCGTTCTTATAGTAAGAGCAGGGATATATAGACTAGACTAGTCTAGATATCCCTGAGTAAGAGACATTATGTTTCAGTCACTTGACCAATATTTGTGTCGACTGCAGTGAGACAAAACCAATTAGCACAATAAAGCGATGAACATTGAATGCATGGTTGACTTCTCCCTACCTCTTTGGCAGCATAGGAAGCCAAGTATTTGTCGTATATCCTTGAAGCAAATTTTCTTTGCTTTCTACACTTCTTGCGTTTGTACGCTTCACACTCATTCCAAAAATCCAAATTTTCTTCGTTGTACTCGGAGCACAAGAACACCCGAAATTCACTCGCCAAAGCTGAAAGTGATGAGAAAATTCGTATAACATATACCTATCCCACAAGGTCCATTTTTACGAAGGTCGCTTGGGAATACATCTTGCGAATGAAATACCCTTCGTTTTCATAGGCTCACAACTCAGAAAAGTCTAATTTCATTCATTCCAAGCAGAATTCAGAAGGTATTCTGTGGAACTAATAGCCACGGGACTCGATAGTCATTCCAATATTTTAAAATGTTCCATTGTGATTATCACGCAACGCAGTTATGAATACAGATCTTACCTTTATTGGAAAGAAGCTCACGTAGCGATAGTTCCGGGGTGATATCTTTTCGTTTTCGCTTTGTCCTGAAATAAATTCACGTCTAGTGTATAGTGTTGATATTTAACTTGAGATATATATCTATATGTCATCTTCCTCGTCGTCACCACTCCTACTTTTAGCTTGTGCGGATCGAATTCGATAGCCGGGATCAAACCCGATCGAACCTGATTATAATTTTTATAAGCGAAAAAAACGGACGCCGCAGATGACCTATACCACAGGTCGTCACAGTACTCAGCGTTGCTACTCAAGTAGAAATACAAGTGATTTTCACTCAATTACAATAAGAAGTCGCAATTTCCAAGACATTTAAAATTACTTCAAGTGAAAGCGGAATGTGAAAGTTCCGAAAAGTACTCCAGTATAAGTATAGTTTGAAAAGTTAGATTTCGTCGTGTGTTGGCATGCCGGCCATTCATGCCTTTAGCAGTTATGATGAGGTTGTTACTTATATCCCCGCGCCTAACGCGAAATGACTGAAGACACTACAAATAGACGGAATCTTCCGAAAAGATATTCGGTTATCGTGATTCAGGGGCTAGTTCATACGGTCGCAGGACAATTTAACTCATAAAGTGTTGCAAGTTTATCCCACGACTACGTTTCATATCTTAATTGTAGAAAGTAAGCGGCATTGCATAAAACTGTTCTAGTGGAAGTAGAACTACGCTACTCTTAAAATCCAACCCCTTGAGTAAGTATTACAAGTAGAGCACAACTTGAATACTCCAAACAAGTAGTAGAGCTTCGTCATACGGAACAACTCTGGCCTATATACTAAGCCAACAACATTTTCCATTTCCAACGATCCGTCAAGTGGTATAAGACGGCTCTGGAGATAACTAGGTATGACGACGTATACTCGATTTCTCATATTCACCTTGATTCCGCTTTTGTTCCATTCCGTCTTCTCCTCAAAGTAAAAAGGGCCGACAGACTAGTCGCGCGATTTAGTGACGGTCTGCTTCTTTGTTGCTGGCGCTGCGAGCTCCTGTGAATCGAATTTTGAAATAATGCTTCATTCAAATAACTCCTACTAGAAACTAGACCAATGACAAAATATTTAAGGATATCATTTTCTCACAAGAATTGTGATTGTCGCTAAGATATGAGAATATACATCACCTTGAAGCAATAGGCGTTTGCGAATGTTGCCGAAACCTTCCGGAAATAAAAGCAAATATCCTGCTCCTTGTGGTGGCGAAATTGCTCCCAATTGAATCGCTGTCGTCGTGTGTAATCGCTGATATCGCCTGCAAGTTGTCGAGGCTTTTCGATGGATCTGCGGCACCGTGAGCGAATGGAGATGACATATAAGGTGTCGGACTGATGGATACTCTGAAACGGATTCTATTTCGTCGCATACCGTCCGCGGACTGAGTAAGGCGCCGGCTACCGATGTTGCCTCCTGGAATATAAGGATAGTGATTATCGTCAACATAGCAGTGTTTCTGGGTGATATTCGTATAATAACAGCCAAAGTAACCAATCGTAAAACCACGAGAGACTTACGAGCAAATGGGCGTAGTGGAGTTTGTGGACATCCAGAACTAGAATCACGTAACTCTGCCATTTTCAAATTCTTCGATATAATTCGCTTGCAAGATTATATCACTGACACTGCGTCTGATGTCTGACTCTGTGCAACTGCGGTGATGGAATGGTCTTCATGGGAAATTGGGGGACATTATATATGACTGAGATATGATGTGGATGGGCTTCTTGGCTTCTTGGTGCTTCTTGTCCGTGATAACCGTGATGAAATATTCCTATTGACTCAGGTTAAATCTTCTTAAACATTATCATAAATCGATGCGGTCGACCAAGTGTTAAGAATCACAACAATGGGGATGTATCAAGTATGCAGTTTTATCATAAGGATGTTGTTGAAACAATACCGATATGGTAGTAAGTATTGGTGATAACCAGCATGTTAAGGACAATACAACCGCATGTAATCCCCGTTGTGCGTTGTGGTCCCGCAATATAATTGATAACCTTATTTCCTCGATCAGGGGTTAGCGATAAGTGAGCGCTTTGCCTTGTCGCAATGCGAAGTCCGTAACAGCTGAAATTCGCATCTGTTCACAAACAATAATTAGCATAGAGATATTAGAGAATATGCGATAAATGAACGTCTAATTAATGACAGTACAAGTTGATTCTGTTTTCGCTAACCACATCAGCGGCGCGCTTCGTACGCAAGAAGTGTATCTGATATAGGACTTGGAGCCAACGTCGAATAGTCAAATAAAATCGTGCTTCTATTGGCATGTATCTTGACGAAATATAATATTATTTATAAAAGCTATACAAATTTGGTCAAAACGGCGTATTGTTGTTGCTGTTAGCGGTTGATATGGTTGAAATTGACTTTTCAATCTTTTAGTTCTTCACCCTGGTTCTTGTGCGCATTACATTTTAATAAATCTCTGTCAGTTAACGCTGCGAAATCCATGGTGAGAAGAGAGGTACTATTTTCGGATTTCTCAATGCCTGTAACAAGTCGTCCGGTCGGTGTTGCAACACGTTGCACTTACAGAAATTTCAGGGGAGCTAAATATTTTCAATATGAAAGGCATTTTGACGTAACAAACAGTCTAGCAAATTCACAGCAGGTTCAAATAAAACACATGGCAGAACCCATGTCCTTATGCTATTCTCTACCTTCGGAATTGATAATGGTGACATCCATACATGACCACCGGCTCGATAATCGATATCAATGTGGTTGCCCCTAAATAACTCTGCATAAAAAATGAAAACTTCTGAACGAACGGAAATGAAAACATTCTCAATGTCGTATTATCGCAATTCCTACACATGTAACAGATGTACGGCTCAAGGTTTTCGGGTTCGATTCGTTTCGATCAAATCCGCTTACAGATCCTCACCGGATTCCATTTCCAGCTCTAAATTCAATATCCGGATCGGAATATAGTCTGTTCATATTTGACCATCAATTACCCGAATCCTTGCAAAGAACCGACAATTCATTATATAAGTGTATTTACGGTGTACGAAGGTGTTATGCACCGCTCAACTCAACTCAACTCAACTCAACTCAACTCAACTCAATTTGATACCTTCAAAGCAAGGAATGACTATGAAGTTCGTAAATCATGTCTCGATAGGGAGTCGGATCTTTGTGTTCGAAAGACTTGCGACTGCGAGATGTGTGGCGAGATAGCGTATAGTGGTATAATCTAGGGATGGTGCGAACGTGAAGTTCACGTTCGCGTTCTGTGTGTGAACCTCAGAAATTTAGTGGTTCACGTTCACAAACCAACCTAGGTAGGTTCTGGACTGTGAACTTTTTTATATATTACAATTTCCACGTCATTATAACATCTTTGATTGAAATTTATTGCATTTCAACTGCGGGCCACTTCATGCATGGCGCTGGCAGCATAAAAAATCAATACTAAACGAGCATGCACCTTGACAATCTCAAAAATTTTACTTGTTTGTTACAAAAGGCTGCTCGAAATATACAGCTTCCCGCTTGTGAATGTTTACTGTTTAGTGACTCTCTGTTGTGAGCTTGACCCGCAATCACACAACATCAAGAGCGAAA
>ATSW01005913.1:0-11730 GCA_000444245.1 Botryllus schlosseri
TCAATCAATCAATCAATCAGGTTTATTAATATTTTCACCGTTTCAAAACATCACAAGACTGCGATACAATGAGAAGATAGGAAGGTGTCGAAACAACTTGGAGTAGCCATTAAGATCAGACACCCACCTTAGCCTAGGCGAAGTAAAGAAGAGGCATGCACATTGCACACTGAATGAAAAGTAATGCAGAGAATATAAGACGCAAGCGACAAAATGAGGTGGCATGTGGCGAAGGGCGAGCTCAATGTTAGGTCGTGGTCTGGTAATCCTGAAGACTGGCTAGTATTGATTTAGAAGAAATTGCTTGTGTTTCGACTTGAATGCGGACATGCTCGACGACTGTCAGATAGCCGGCGAGATGCTGTTCCACAATTTGGGGTCCAGCATACTTGATATAGCAATGCGTTTTCTTGTATTCAGTCCTGATCATATGGTAGTTGTTCTTCGTTGACGCGCGTGTGCTGTACTTGTGCGCTTTTGTCTCCGAGGTGAAGTAGTCGTTGAAATTTGAGGGACATTGACCGCAATGGAACTGATACATAAACTTGGCAATTTCTAGCTTCCTCATATCTTCTAAGTTTAGAACACCAAATCTTCTGAGAAGCGATTTATCAGTTGCACATCCAGGCCCCCGTGGGGCTTTGGCAATGATACGGATGATCCGATGTCGAAGTTTTTGCAGCGGGTCAATTGTATTCTTGCAGGCAGCACCCCAAAAAAGAATTGAAGACTACTCGACTCGACTATCGAAGACATACTCCAAGTCGTTTCGACAGCTTCCTATCTTTCATCATTGAAGACTACTCGACTCGACTATCGAAGACTACTCCAAGTCGTTTCGACAACTTCCTATCTTTCATCGTATCGGAGTCTTGTGGTGTATTGAAATGATGAAATTGAAATTGAATTGATTCGCGGTCGTTCGGAGCAAACTACCAAATTGCTAATAAACCAATGATGACGACCATAGGCTATGGACACTCGGACAGATATGGCTACTGCATATTTTCATTGGGGTACCTTTTACCAGTCGATAGAACTGTAGCGAGGAAGATGAGTGGGGGTGGATCTGAAAATCTTAGTATAGCCTGACTATACCAAATGATGGGGTTTTACACAAAAAGTAGCCGGAAATTATTCAGTTTTAATCCCGTCAGGTCCGGTTTCGCTGATTAGTGCTTCCAAGCTTCGCTGCGTATTATTGTCGCAACCTGGTCGCCGTGAGCTGTTCAAGATATAGTTACGATCGCTTTGACTAAATTGACTTAATAGTAATCGTACCTTTCGTAGGGTTCAGTAGCAGCACATCTGCTAACCATGAGCAAGCGAAAACCAGCATTGAGAATAGGAGGTGGCATTTTGAATCGCAGTAACTTGTCCTACAACCAAAAAGGTGAGTATATACAATAACAAAGTGTGTGTAAGGTTGTAAATTGCTTCAGTAAATACTCACACCTTTGCAACAATTTTGTATTAGAGGTATCTGCGGGCCCCCACGGTTTGATTCATACATAGTCTTAGACCTGAGTCTCAGTCAAGTCGTTTTCACACCTTCATGGTGTCACGATCCTGCCTTTTTCGAAATCAAGATCGATAATGATTTTAATTGATGAATTAAATAAAATCCAGGGTGACACATTAGAGACATACTACACATTATGAATGATGCTGATTACTCAGATGTGTCTAACGAAAATTTCCATTTTCAGTCAATATCAATACAAGTCATGACGTCGCGAAGATTGAACGGCATGACGAAATTGATTCACAATTAGCAAATTTTATGAAAGAAATCGATGAAGTGTCGGCAGCTACCGATACACAGAGTGACCATGTCCAGCCGACACAGCATGGTATGTACCGGGATTACGAGATATAGAATTTCATTTTTTCCATACCATACAATAACTCATTTTAATGTCTTGTTCCTTGTTCAACAGTACGATTGATGTGTAGGCCTGATGAGGATTGTCAAATCAAAACAAGTAGATTATTATCAACAAACAGTAGCAGTATAGAATATGTGTATGTGGACAACCACATTGACTTTGATGACTATCGAAGCAGGCTGAGGCTGTCCTATACCACAACATGAATGCTATAAATTGATGTTGGTTCAAAGCATTACCACATATTCTAATGTTGTCACTGATGTTCAGTTCACTCTGCTTTGGAGGTACCGTATGCTGGAAGTAGGTTGACTTGCATCCTTTGCAATGTCACCAGTCAAACCTTTTATATTTTGAAGTATGGTTCTAGTGGCAGACTCCACACGAAGCCGTCATGCTGTTGAAGCTTGATCACGCTGAATTATCGGTTCTGTGACGTGATGCGAATTCACATCGCGCGCAGTTGCAGAAATGGTACCTTGATTACATCCCGGGTTAGGGGTTTGAAGTTTGATCGAGGTAACCCCAAATTGAGCTTGTTATGACTCCGACTCCATTAAGCTAAAAATTAGTCAAACTCCGACTCCACAGCCCTGACCATAGAGATCCTGTTCTGAAATCTTCATCGCTCTAGTCTTCACGTCTCTATTCCATAAAAATGTGCTACTTCAGTTTACTTACTGTAGGCCAGCGGATATTCGTAACAGAACATGCCACCACCATCAATCCCGCGTAACGTCTTTGTTGAACTTTCACAAGCGGCAACTTGCTGCGTGGAATTTAGCTTTAACGAGGTCATGTTTCGCCAAATAGACGGCTTAGCCATGGGTAGTCCCCTGGGACCTATTTTGGCCAACATTTTCGTAGGGTATTACGAGGGCGAGCTTCTGTCCCAGCGTGAGTCCGCCAAACCACTATTGTACCGCCGATACGTAGATGATACATTTGTCATTTTCAGGAATGAATCGGAGTGTGACCAATTTCTCATTTGCTTAAACTCGCTTCACCCGGCCTTGCAATTCACAATAGAAAAAGAACGCAATAACTCATTATCATTTCTGGACGTATTAGTTGAAAAGCGCAATACCAACAAATTTGAAACGTCTGTTTTCAGGAAACCGACATTCACAGGCCAATACCTTCGCTGGAATTCATTTAGTCCTCAGCGCAGAAAAATTAACCTCATAGGCACACTCGTGCATAGAGCGTTGATGATATGTTCGGGTAACAAACTGAGTTTAGAACTTGACTACATCCGAAAAATCTTACTTGATAACGGTTACCCTGAACACGTCATCAGCCGCGGCATGGAGAGGAAATTAACGCAATTCAACGGAGAAAAACGAACAGAGCCCACCGCACGAACAATAAAAGATGTTTATATCCATCTACCTTGGATTGGCCCCATTTCCACCCGCTTTGAAAAACAATTGATTTCTGCTGTCGGTAAATGTTACGATACAGTCAAAACCAATGTGATTTTTACAACAACACAACTGCTCCCTTCAACACGCAAAGACGTGCTTCCTGCACTTCAACAAAGTAATGTAGTGTACGAATATAGGTGCCACTGTGATTGTGGCTACGTGGGAAGAACGTCAAGACGTCTGCAGGACCGCATAAACCAACATGTCCCCAGATTTATCAGAACACGTGCGTCACGCGATGTGAAAAGCTCACCCTTAACTCATCCACTTAAGATTGATGCTGATCGATCAAAGGCAATTAATTCTGCCATCGGCAAACATCTGTTGGATAATCCGATTTGTGCGAATAATTATCGAGACGACCGATTTCGAATCGTAGGGCGAGGCCGCTCACAATTCCATTTGTGTGCCTTGGAATCAACTTTTATCAAAATACACCAACCAAAACTCTGTCAACAAAAGGAGTTCGTGTATCACCTAAAAATAGTACATTGAACGCTCTCTCATTCGAAATTTCATGCTGGTGACGTCATATTTTGTGATACGATTGTTGATATACAATGTTCTTTCCAATTCTCTACTAGTTGCTGACGATTACCCCTGACGAGTGTCAGCCGAAAATATTCGGGTTCATTTCAATATGAATATACTATATAATTGTAACAGAACATATGCGTTTGCTTTACCCACATCATATCGAATTGCTATGTTCTTTCTAGAAAGAGTCGGGAACTGGCAGATATGCGTAGATGAAAAGACGCAACATCCATACTACTGGAATACTGTCACAGACGAAGTAACTTGGGTTCTACCCGAAGAGGTTGCCCAAAGTGTGAATGTAAGTTTTGAGGCACTGGATCATAAGCTTGAACACGAGTACTGCATTCAACAAAATCCCCATTTTGACCATCGCATTTCGACAATATTCCTTTCAGACCACTTCTGGTAAGACTCAACAACAGGCAAACGAGCAACGCGAAACACAAGACAAATTAAAAGGTACGAGTTTGTGATTTAGCATAGAAAATTGTTATGGGTCCTCAATTTGCAATGACTTCTTATTAAGATGACAGTGGTGGCACACCCGAAGAAGTGAATTCGATTCAAGACGAAATCATCAGGTTTGGCAATACCTCTATATTAATTTTAACGATGTAGAAATGACACTATTTATTAATCCAGAAGGGATGCGGACGAACACAAAATAGCAGAACCGTCAGAAGAGACACACACAGCTGGTATTATTGAAAGCGAAGGTAAATTACAGTTATTGATGTTTCTAAGAATTGTAAATATACCTGTGTGAATGCATATGTCTACATGACATTGACAAAAGTTTCAGTCGACCTTTTCGTGAAATCGTCACGGTTTCACCGTTGCAGACCTTGCAGACTCCACAGAATTATTGCACAGTGTCGTAGACCACCCAACGGAGCTGATTCAGTCGACAGAAAATGAAGAATTAAACAAGTAGGTATTTGTTACTGTTACCTCAATAGGACTTGTACAAACTACTCACTTTTCAAAGATTGCTAATAGAAGTAGAACTACTCACTTTTCAAAACTCTAGATAGAATCGTCATTTCAAGAGGATGGGCTTTCGACCTCCAAAACCTACCCCTGGCTACGCCACTATTAGTAGTGATGACTCTGAGATAGCAATGATTGCAAGAACATCGCACAACAGAACACCGGTCTCACCATTCATGGCAAACGATGTCGCTTGCTTTCTAGTTGTTCTTCAACTGATCATGGATTCGCTTAAAACTCTGTTCAGTCACGCCAATTGTTATTGTATACTTTCAGCGTAAAGAATGTTGCAACGCAATGCAAGCTTTGTTCCTCAACGTGTGAAGCGAACAACAATATCGCGAGCATGAAGGTAATGGCATTGTTATTCGAATTGAGCCTGCATTGCTGACGTTGATATATGGTTCATTCAGATGGAAGTTTTGAAACTTCGAGATACGCTATGCGGGAAATTGAACTTTCTCGGCGTATCGACAGCGTCCCTTATACAGTCGCAGATCCTTTTGATTCAAATACAGGTAAGTGGCGTCGACACCGTCTTGGAATTTACGTATCAATGTATCTCATATATGCAGACGAGGATAGCAGACTGGAAAGCGAAAGTGTTGCCGACGTCTTACGTTCTGAAGCAACTCGAAGAAGCGCATTTGCAGATAAAAGTCTTTGAAGATAGCGCGACTCCGCCGGGGTGGACGTGCCAATGGGACAGGTGTGGTATTTTTTGTTTGGACGCTCGTGTTTGAAGCTACCGGGTGGATCTTTCTACGAGAAGAATTGTCAATAACATTGGGCCAACTCCTGTGTCTGTACTCTCATTGATTGTCTGGCATTTCTGTGGTACGTGGAGTGGTGGACACCCTCGTCATAGTCTTCTGTGGCAGCAATGCAAGTTGTTGCCAAATTATCGCTTTTGAATATTACGATACGCTATTGCAGCATTGACGTTTAGCATTGTTGTAATTTTTGAATTTTCACTTTTTGTCGATTGATTTCCGATACGTTGTGTCTTGCCTTATTGCTCGATGGCCTTGAAGACGGTGTTCAACTTGAGAAGTAACCGTCGGTGCTATTGCCAAATGAGCCTTCCGTATAGACATGTCGTGTTAAACCAAAAGGCTCGCCCAAGACGTTCATGACACGGTGTGAAGTTATGTCAATATGCAAATAATATTCGAACTGGTCCGATATCCCTGTTACGAATTGGCCAGAGAGTACGATTACAGGTGAGAGGTACTCGGAGCCGATGCAAAATGAAACATTTCTGTGGAACGTTTCGATGCAGGACCGAGGTAAATCTGTGCTGAAAATTGCTATCAGGCAATGTAAGCAGGTGTACTCCAGGACTTATTTAAAATGAGCAATGGCCATGCCAAATGTGGTCGGCAATGCAGTACCACTGATTTGAGTAAATTACGCTGGTAGCTTGTTGGTTAATTTGTAAGTGTTCGTTTTGTCAACGAGAATCGGCATGTGGACACTTTCTTCGCTCCTTGGGAGTCCAGAGACTGTGTTTACTGTATCGTATCAAAAATGTAGCCCAACGCTACTCACGTTTATTTCGGTGAAGTATTAATCGTCCTGCGGTATGGGTATTTTTTTTTTGTAGCCAAAATACACACCTTCACTCCAAGAGTAATATATAGTTTTAATACTTAATCCCACAGTTGGAGCCTTAAAACCTTATTTGGCTGTACAGTACCTCGGCATTGTAAAACATGTCAGACAAGGCTACGAATATTCATGGCATGACATTTCGGTCGCGTAATGATTGACCCTCACATGCTGTACAAACTAGCCAAGATTAGGTCCAGAAATATGAAGTAATTTGGGTGGCATGTAACGGGCATGATTTTTCTTTTAGTCACAAAAAGCTGGATATTTGAACTTTACGAGCCATTATTATGATATTTTAATAGGTGTAACGAATACTCGACTTGGCTTGAATTTTAGAATTGGACCTGAAGTCGAATCATTCTGGTACTCGGTTTTTTCTCAACCCTACTAATCATGTATTCACCGCTCTATCTATTTTTGAAACGCTTTTTGGTCGAGGCTCATCTGAATATCGTCATCAATAAGGTTGATGGAATTTAAATGTAGTGCACTACATACCTAGAACACTCGGATTTGCCTTGCTTGTCCACTGTTGAGTTGAGGCGAGAATTCTGCTGCCCAACTCTAAATAACCTAATTCGACTTGACTGTGCAGCTGTCATCAATACTACCCATACAAATTGCATGTGCTTCACTGCTTTTTCTACTTCAAAACACCAATCATTCCTAATCACATGCCTGAGGGAAGTCGGGTTGTGTACTAGTATTGATATTGATAACTAATATCTCATGATTCACCCTACTCCTAACTGATGTAGAGTCTGTGAAGTAATAGCTTGTCCCAAAATTTATTGTTGTTGAATATTGGTTATCGATTGTCCTTGATTAATTGCCATTGCAGACAAATGAACCAAACCTTGGTGTGATTTATTTTGCGACTAAATCCTTTGCTAGGCACCATATCGGTAAAAGACTTGTTTGTTCCTCTAGGGCCGCCCCCAAAACAGTCGTGAACAAAGCTGTTGTGGAATCGCGCGATATTTTGACGCGACCCAAACTTTGTTTATCTGTCTCGAGTACTGTACGCGAGTCACCCGTACCTAAATTTTTATTGATTGCTTGGGGCGGGTGTGGGTTATAGAATTGGAGCCGCGCCATTGGAGAGCCGTGTGTGACTCAGCAAGCCAGCCTTCCAAGTTTGTCCGGAAGCGATTATTCGCGTAAGGTAAATATATCTTTTTACTGTTTTCGTGTTCCTGCTTCGGTTTTTACGCCGCCGTAACCCTGGATACCGTAAAATCTTGATTTTGGGTGCCCCACTGTATGTCGTTGTTTTGGTTTCAACAGCACCACGTCGAGATACTTTTACGTGAACGCAAAGACGCAATTGAAGCAATGGACATATCCCGATATCCTCGGTGGTAACGTTACGAACGAGTCTGCCGACAGCTCATCCAATGACGAAGGTATTCCCTTGCCAGCTAGCTGCTTGGGCTTGCAGTTGTATGCTAGGACTAGTAAAACTAGTTTCAGTTGTGTGCATATGTGATGTCACAGTTTTGAGCCTTTATTACAAACATTTGGCAACTAAGAACCGTGTGTGTGTGTGTGTTTACACCCCTACTGATATATCAGACCAGTATCTGTCCCCATATAAACATCGGTATCAACCTGTCCAATGTCCTGAGATGGTTGCTAGCGCAGTTGAATTGATGCCAGTGTTGGGATCAAGTTACTACCTTGAAGTCACCAGTCATTGTACATTTTGACTCAAGTCAAGTCGATCGTTTTTTATGGTGACTCGAGTCAAGGCAAGTCAGTCAGTCACAATTCAAGTCACATCGAATTTGAAGTGTAAGTGATGATTCGAAGTCATCTCGTTTTGCTAGCTGTGTAAAAGACAGATCATTTGGCCAGTTATCTTGAATCGAATAGCTAATGTAAAGTAAAATGTACATGCAAAAGGTCTATCGCTCACGAACTAGTAGAACTGCTAATAAAATATGTGAGTAACTGTATAGCTACATGCCGCAGCCTGTTATTGTCAGCCAAAATAGAGCATCGAAAACGAAGCCTCGAGAAGTTGCAGCAAATTGATACGGCACAATGCACTACCCATCTACACACCCATGACGATATAAACACATAAACTATATTAGTTCGATTTAAATCATACAAGAGGGTTGGTAAAAGTGAGCCGTGAGCACTGTGCAATGTAAGCACTGAGCTGTCTAAGAAACTGAGATACGTTGCTAATAAGACATCGTAAGCTGTGATCATTTCGTTAGCAGTCGATCTATTTGTTATGTAACAGTGGAGGATAAGTGAAACGTACAATCGGTGAATGTCTTGTTGCTCTCACGAGTGACATCGCAAACAATCCGAACTTACACAAGATACAGTGATTTTTCGACACCGCATACTTGATGACTTGAAATTGACTCGTAGATTTTGCTCCTGAGTCACGAGTCAATCCACGTTTCTGAAGTGCCGAGTCCAGTCATTTTTTCAAAGCAATCTGAGTCTTACGAAAAAGTTGACTGATTGATGCACGGGGCCCGTATGAGTTACTGGCATTGCATATAATCTTGGTAACAGTCTAACTATGTCCTAAAGTTTTGACACAACCATATAACTATAACACTTCCGGTTTCCAATAATTTACGCAAGGGTTTGTAGAAGTGTCTCGAATTTAAACTTGCAGATGCAGCGCCGGCCAAAAAAGCTAAGACAGACGACCCGCCTTTGCCCCCACTGCCTGACATCCCGCTCGAAAAACCCCCACCGCCGCCCCAGCCAGAAGAAGATGACGGCTACGAGGTTGACGAAGACGTAGATGGCGGGAAAATGCCAGACGACGGGATTATGATGGAGATCAGTGACGGGGAAAATGACAGCGGTAGGTTGGGATGGATGATTTGTACAGACCCTGAACTTTTTCATATTAGACATTGTTGTTTTAGGCGAGGAACGAAATGACAATAAAACTGCGCCCGTGCCGGTGTTGTCGCAGCAGCCAATCATATATAAAGTGAGGCACTCTTCATCATCTGCAAATCAATACTTTGTACTAACGGACTACCAGCCAGAGGTGGTCAGTGACGAAGTATCTCTTTGGAATACTCAAGTCGGTTTAGCATATGTCAATAGTTCATTTTTGAATACTTTTGTTTCCATGTTTATTTCTGCAAATCTTGGTCAAGGTAGCTTGCAGATTCTGTTTGAGGATTTATGATGCAATACCTCACTGTATCTAAAGAGGATTCATGAATTTCAAGGCTGGCCAGAACTTTTTGTGTACCGTATATAAAATACACTGATCGGATATACACCTGTATCTCCCATGTTCTTGTTTTGTAGCTAATGATGTCAGTGGTCACTGCCTTTCCGAAACTTTGTCCCTATCCTCCTAGAGTCTTTCTCAGGTAGTCGTTAAGCTCACACTTTAGCTAGATTTTATCACTTCTAGATATCCGGCTAAATTTGACTGATGATATGCATTTTCAGGGACCCGAAGTATTGTCTTCTGCACCCGAGCGTGCTTTGAAAAACGAAGCTTTGATACGCCTACAGCAGAGTTATTCTTCCGCTCCGGCCGTGGACAATTCAAACAAGTTTAAACCGAAGAAGACTAAGGTGAGTAAGCTACATGTCAATTTTGAAAGTATAATCGCAAAAATGCTTGGAAATATCTGAATGTCAAGACTACTCAAAAGTCGTTTCGACACCTACCTATCTTTTTATTGTAGAGCAGTCTTTTTAATAATGTACTTAACTGAATGTCAAAATCTTCCCACAGCATTCTTGTAAACTTTGCTTCTGATGCGAGTGTGCAACGGTTTATCTTGCCGTTTATGTAATAATCTGCTTTCTTTTGGGTCGAACAGTTGAGTGTGAAGGGGCCGTTTTCGACCCCCAAACCAAAATTTGAGCAATAGTTTTCTTCAGATATGGTCAGTATCAAGAAACTTCTACTTTTTCAGAATTCTTGAGTGGGTTTGCGTAGTGCGTACTTGAGCTGCTTACTCAAGTCTTTGTGTTCTTAGAGTACTTCCAGTCTTCCACTTATACTTGCACAGTTTTGACTCAAAATTGTTTACATTTTACACTCTGAAAGAAAATAATAAAGTGTTTTTGCAATTGGCTGTGATTCCGCTCGCTTTTATGAGTGGAATAGTTGAAGAACTGCACGAAATACCCCCCCCCACTTAGTTGTTATTGAGTTGAGATGTACAGCTTTACTTCTATCTGTGCTTTAGTAGCAATGCTGACTGTTCTGACCGCCTCTCGTCTGTTCAGAGAAATGTGATTCTCAATATCTTGTTGTTACCTAAGAACCTGTCGTTTGTCAGGTTAAGAAGACCAGCACCAAGAAGCCGTACAAAGCCATGTCGTCACTTGTGGCGCAGTGGCAGCGGGCCAAAAGCGAGATAGACCAGGAAGACCGAATGTTGGAAGAGAGTGACGAGGAGGAAAAGCCGGAACCCACGGCGTTTAAAATTGCCAAATGGAAGCAGGACCAGATATCAAGGTGAGCTGGCAGTCGAGTCACTGGGCAAAATCGAGTAACTGTCCGATTTGATTCGTGTAGCGCTTGCTATGACTCATACGTCGAAGTATGAATTGAAAACCTGAAATTTCCGCGTTTCGTACGATCTCAAAGAAAATTATGTCAGTTACACGTGTCGAAATGAATGTATTGTTATTTGTTACCATACCTACTGTGGCATACACTTGGTTGATCAACACTATACTAAATTCACATGTTTTGGATTACATGATAAAGCCAGTGAAATGTCAAGGTTGAAACTGTAGTTCCCGCCGTTAAAATAGTTCCATGTGGCATGAGACGCATGATTCCGGTACCCAAAATTATCGACTCTCGTATTTTTCAGTGGAAAGGCAGTGTCAAACCCCAATTTCGAGCCTGTTCCTACAGACTGGAGGACTCGGCTGCTTGAGAAAAAGAAGAAAAAATTGTAATTGCGCAGCTCGTGGACTTCCAGATGGAAAATGTTCTGCTACTGCCGCTGTTTCGCAATACTGTCTGTTGTATGCAACGAGGCGAGGCATAGAGTGCTTGACAGCGCTCCATTTTGTGGAAATGCGATTCCTTATGGCGTTTTTTCAGTACAATGAATTTTATACTTTCTATGGTACTGTCAGATTGCTCATCTTGGTTAGTGGTATATGTGGAAATGGAGATCATGCGAGGACATTGGTTTTTGGGTATTAGGTAACACTGTGCAAGTGTGCATAATGAAAAGATGCAGTGGCGGCTCGTGACAATATCGGGTGGTGGGGCAAGGGCCGCAAGCGACTTGTTATCA
>ATSW01005918.1:0-14656 GCA_000444245.1 Botryllus schlosseri
TGTTGGAATTGACCCAAATTCAATGTGCTGTGTTTTTTTAACCCACTCAATAATTTCCTTGGGTAGCCAATAAAAGTTTTCTCAATATTTTTAAAATATTTCAAAATTTTTCAAGTCTAATAGCTTCAGGCTGGAATTGACCCAAATTTGTCACCAAACTTACAAATTTATCAACCAGCCAGTCAAATTTGAAACAAAGTTGTTTTTGAACAACTCTAACAGTCGCTTCCGAGGCATCTGCAATATAGTTTGTGTCAGTTTGAGAAATCATTGTGCTATTTTCTGGATATGTTAGTGCCAATAGTGAGTGATATTCTAGTTGCATTGCTCTATACAGTCTACACTGCCTAGTCTGCTTTTACTGGATCATTGCGAAACAACAATGTATTAAAGCTACCATTTCTTCTAAGATATTGATATTTTTTTTTGAAGGATGTTATTATGTCAGT
Organism: Botryllus schlosseri; assembly: GCA_000444245.1. Lineage (NCBI taxonomy): Eukaryota > Metazoa > Chordata > Ascidiacea > Stolidobranchia > Styelidae > Botryllus > Botryllus schlosseri. Next base: position 450 of record ATSW01005918.1, read on the forward strand.
CCTGGAAAGGTTACAAGCTAGTGCCAAGAGTATCTCCAGTTGTAGGATTGCATGGTTGGGGCAGTTACAATCGGTGATTTGGTGAAAACAGAAAAAATGATTGTTACCATAATAAACATAACATGCTCTAAGTTGTGGCATTTTATCTCCATAAAGACTGAATCAATCAAGGTACTTGTTATTTGCAAGAATGTATTTCTGTCGACTAGTATATGTCTTGTATTGGTGCTAGATTTATTTAAGTTACATTACAGCTTTGTTTAATTTTGGAAAACACTAGATTTTGATTCTATTGTCGGAACTGTGTTTGGATATATACAATGGCATCTCCGCCTGGAGCACCAATTCCTGCAAAACGGACTACTATCAGGAAGTATGAAAATGTAACCCTGGGACCTTCGCTGCAATCTGTCAAGTGAGCATTGCTATGATATCTCTCACAGACTTGCCGGCTGGTTAGTTGACACGTCAACTCTCTATTGTTTTTTTAGCAGTTCTGGTTCATTGTGATTAATGATTTGAGTGTTATCAGCAGCAAAGGTATTCTTGGAATGCTGTGTCATAGTTATGGACCAGTTATGCCCCCCTGATGTTGATTAGTGTTACCGACATTGTTTTCATCGCTGTTGTGTGAAAGGTGCATATCTTGATTTTGCAATTCATTCTCACGAAGTATGATGTCATAATGAGCGGTGCTCGAATTGAAACTGTTTTATGCGAGACCTTCTGACGTGTTGATTATTTTCGTCAATTCAGAATAATCAATGAATAGTATTGATATTGAAATGAACCAGAATGTTTTCGACTGACACTTGTCAGCCGGGTAATCGTCGGCAACTCGTAGAGAATTGGAAAGAACATGTATATCAACTATCGTATCACAAAGTATGACGTTGGTGTACAATGTTCTTTCCTATTCTCTGCTAGTTGCTGATGAGTGTCAGTCGAAAACATTCTGGTTCATTGAATTCAATTGTCAAGTTCTGCACCTCCAAGAAGCTCTTCTGGATTATCAGTAACAGAAACACTGAGTGAAGTCTATTTCCAAAATAAGAGATAATAATTCAACAGTGAAATGGTGGCCAAGGATTCAACGATAATGTCATCAAGTCATCTGTTCACAATATACTAGCAAAACTATAATTTAATTGACAAATCAACTCGTAAAAGCTAGGGGCATATCATTTCAGTGCTCAAAAAGAACATCTCCTGCAGTTAGGTCCGAAACGTTAGCATTCATACTTGATCCAGATTGGAGAACTCAAATCAATTGTGCCCAGCCTTGGAAATAACGTGTACCTAATTAATCTATCAAGCGACACACACCATCGTACCATGTATCTCTTTCTAGCTGGTACCATGGCAATATCACACGCCATATTGCGGAAGCTCTCCTGATGGCCAACGGAATGGAAGGCAGTTACTTGCTTCGCGACGGAAAAGAAAATGGTTCCTATTCACTCTCTGTCAGGTTCGTGATTTTCGGAACATAATTATTTTGCTGATGCGCTTTGGAATTGTGTTGTTTCTTGTCAATGGCCTATATAAGTGCTACTTGACTATTTTGTAGCGAAGGTTCAGTTGCTAATGTTTAAAATTTGTTCAGTTCCTCATAACACGCCATGAAATAATGTACAGCTGGGTTGTTTAATAAAATATAACTCTTTTTCACGGATACTGGCGATTCACTGATTAAATTGTTAGGTTGCCACACCAAATTTGGCCCAATTCCAGCCAGCAGAATTAAAATTTATAAAAAAATCAAATTTTGCCGGTAACCCCATGAAATTGTTAAGTTGCCTAAAATAACGTTGCAGAACAATTTTTTCTCATGCTTACAACTGGTGGAAGCGAAGTTATTGCAGTTGAAAGTGTTGGATTTGCAAAAATATCATTGAATAATCCCAGAATTATTGATGACAAACCTAAAAACTTTGCTTCTACTGGTTGGAATTGCGTCAAATTTATTTTGCGTCGTTTTTTGTAGACTTCTTTACAATTTCATGGGGTCGCCAGTATAATTTGAAATTTTTTCATTTTTTTCAATCCAAAAATTCTAATTGACTCTGGTGCGGCTTCTGCAATTTGGAATTGAGCCAAATTTAATGTGCAGCATTTTTGAGGCAACCTAACAATTTAATCAGTAAACCCGAGAATCCGGTGAAAAAAAATAATTTTTGAACAATCCTAATGAACAGTCATACAAATGTAATAGGGTATAACATATTATGCAAAATCCAGTAAAGCAGTATTACCAAAAGCAATAAGGGAAATGTATACATTGTTCTGTTCAGACTCACTGGTAGATTTTCAACATTCGCCACTAGAAAACGAACTTCTCAAGTTCGCAACTAGCAATAGAACTACAACTACCCACTTTCCAAAATGCAGAACTAATACTACTCACGTTTAAAAACTTGCAACTTGCAACTAGCAGCAGAGAACTAGAACTACTCACCTTTCAAAACTCGCAACTAGAAGTAGAGCTAGGACTAATCAGTTTTCAAAACTACCCACTTTTCAAAATGCAGAACTACAACTAGGCCTACGTACTTATGAAAACTCGCAACAGGAACTGTAAGTAAAATACAACCAACTAATAACTGATAATACGAATTACTGAATTGGAAATGAGCTAAGAAATATGGAGATTTTGAGTTAAAAATGGGTTGGGTTTTAACCCTTTAACCCACCCCCTCTAAGCGACTGTTACTAGTGATGACTCTGAGCTAGCAATGGGCTGCAAAAACATCACACAACTAACACTGGTTTCACAATTCACGATAATGATGAGAGATGTTTTTTTGTTGGTTTACAACTAAATATTTTTACAATGTTCAACAAAAACTGAAACTAGAACTAATTCAAAATACTAGTAGCAAGTTGAAAATCCAGATTCACAGTTGGTAAGTTGCTGGCGTATAGTCAGTTGTTAATTTGCTTATGTATTCTGTCATCTCATTTTTATTTATCTGACGGGTATATTGCTGTTATTTCAGGAGCAAAGATTCAGTGAAGCACTTTCAGATCACGCAAACAAACCAGATTTATAAGTTTGGTATCACAGAGTTTGATTCCCTCGATTCACTCATCACACATTTCGCGAACCAACCTCTACTAGGTGGTACTTCTGGTGAGTTACCCGTTCTTATATGTGAATAATATAGGCCTACTGATATTGAAACAAACCCGAATATTTTCGACATCGTATATCAACAATCGGATCATTAAATATGTCACGTGATACAATTGTTGATATTCAATGTTCTTTACAATTCTCTACTAGTTGCTGAAAATTACCTCTGACGAATGTCATCCGGAAATATTCTGGTTTATTTCAATATCAGTAGGCTACATAATATTCAACTCTATATTGAATTTCTGTATCTCCGAGAAGCTCTTCAATATGACTGTATTATTCAATGGTAAATTTCTGTTCAATGATCTAAGCCATCTATTCGCCTCGACTGTTCGATTTCTTTGTTCCTGCGACTTCATAGTTTGTGATTATGATTGTCGGCATACAAAGATCCTCAATTCTATTTGAAGAGCTTCTTAGAGGTACGCAGTTTCAAAATACAATTGAATAGTATATACATATTGGAATGAACCTGGAACTGAAAACTGTGATAGTAACGTCCTAAATTTCTACTCAGCAGAAGTAACGATTTCTGAGTAAGTAAAAAAGTAAATAGTCTAGGCTTGGTTTTGCCGGTAAATGTGTGAATTTCTGCTCAAGTACAAGAGTAAGTGAGGAATTGGAAGTCACTAAAAATGTAAATATTCAAGGCCTGGTTTTGCCTGGAAAAATCAAAATTTTTTGGTAAAAGTTGAAGTAACATTGTAAATTTCTACTCGATACAAGTGTAAGCAACAATCAATCGACCGAATCTACTTTTTGATATGATTTACCTCAGTACTTTTCAGCACTCCACTTTCACTCCAATTAATTTTGAAATTGAAATTGGAAATTTGCTAATCTGCAAGCCTGTTGTGTTAGGAACACTCGTGCTTCTGAAGTTCCCTTACCCGCGTCTGGTGGAGGAACCCGACAATTACGAAGACATAGTCCTGCAGTCTACAGTACGCAGCGGAGCCACAGAAGACGACCTCAAGTATTCAACCAGAGCTACTTCGGTACGTAGATTGTTAATGTGACGAGAGTCAGCCGAAAATATACTGGTCTTTTTTTATATGAATGTAATTTTCGATCGGCCTTACAAGTACAAACTACTGATGTAGTTGGTTTACAGTCAACTAAGTTGCCTACCATTTTTTTTTGAGTAAGTCTATTTCTAGTTCTAGTTCTAGTGCGGATTTTGTAAAGTGAGTAGTTCTACTTCTCGTTCTAGATGCGGATTTTGAAAAGCGATTAGTTCTAGTTCTAGATATGTAAGTTTTGAAAAGTGATTAGCTCTAGTTCTAGTTCGCTAATTTTGAAAAGTAGTAGTTCTACTTCTAGTTCTAGATGCCGATTTCGATATGCGAGTTGTTCTAGTTTTAGTTGCTGATTTTGAAAAGTGAATAGTTCTAGAACTTTGATAAGTTCAGTTATAGATACACATTTTAAAAAGTGAGTAGCCTAGTTCTAGTTCGAAATGCGGATTTTGAAAAGAGTGGTTCTAGTTCTAGTTGCTAATTTTGAAACCGAGTAGTTCCAGTTCTAGTTGCACATTGAAAAAATATTTAGTTGCCAAACAACTAGAAAACTCGTGCCATGGTTTGGTGTGAATTGTGATATCTGTTGTGTGATATTCTTGCAGCCATTGGTAGCTCAGAGTCATCATTACTAACAGCAGAGTTTTGGGGCTTGAAGCCTCTCCCATTTCAAACTCGTACTCATGTTCACGTGGAAAACCGATCCGATTCCAATAACATAAAAATGAATGAGTTGCTTCTGAATAAAATCCAGTTCATTTACCTTTAGTTAAGTGTGGATTTTAAAACCCAATCATTTGTACTGTGCAAGTCTGTATACAATTGTATATCGAAGCTGTGCGCCTTCAAGAATACCTTCATCATGTTTGTGAGTCCAAAACAGATCTCCTGTTGTGAATTCGGTGTGAGTCATGTGAAAATTGTACAGCAAGCATTGTAGTGGAATAGCAATCATGACTCCTTATGCTGTCACAGCACTTTCATGGAAATTCCCAACGCAGTGCTCGAAATCAATCGCACGCAATGCATAGCCAAATTTGAACAACTAGAAAGTATTCAGCTTTTGGTAATTATATTAAAAATAAAATTATAGCCGCTCAGATTTTTCCTGAATTAGAGACAGTTGTGTTTTTTGAAATTAGATTAGAATTACAATTATAGCTACCCACATTTTTTTCAAATTACATTAGAATTAGAGCTACATAGTTGTGTTTTTTTTTAAACTAGATTAGAATTTCCACTATACCTACACGTTTTGTTTTCAAATTAGACTGCAATTACAATGATTGTTACAGATTTTTTTTCCCAAATTAGACTAGAACTTGAATTGTAGATACAGTTTTTTTTTCTAGTTTGAATTATGGCCTCACATTTTTTTCAAATTAGATCAGAATTAGAATGGCCGAATTTGCAAAAACTTCAAAATTGAATTCAATTGCGACTTACTTGGCGCGTTTCACACCATACACTTCTGTAACATTTTCAGGAAAACCATAAGTTAGATTCGAATTCAAAAGGGACCGTAGAAACATTTCACGAATTAGATTGTAATTACAATACCTGCATGCAGCATTTCATTTTGAATACTGGAATTTTTTAGTTGTCCATGTCTGCATCAGGCCGAATCTACTTCAAATGATTTTATTTCGCATTTGTTTTCTAGCTCGCCAGCAAAGAAGGCTTCCTCACCAAACAAGGCTGGGTTGTCAAGAATTGGAAAACGAGATGGTTTGTCCTTTCCAAATATGACCTCAGCTATTACTCGGATAGAAATGTGAGTAGTGCTTTTCAGGTGTGTGTTTGCAGATTGTAGGCTTGGCTAATAGAAGTGTTTAATGAAGGCTTAATGATCTGCTAAATGTGGGAAATTCCCTGAAAGTAATTATGTCTTACAGCAGACATGATCAGCGATATAATATTTGTATCGCTTTCAGTAGGTCTGCGCGCGATGACCCGAGCCTAGTACTAGTAGTGAGGGATGATTTTTCGAGTTAGCTACTGGCATTCAATTAGTCAATTTACGCACTCCAACGAGAATAATTATAGTTCCGATACTAATTTTCACTGTGGCAGGCTGTACAATTGGTCGCACGACAGTATACAAACATGTAGTACTACGCACGTTACTGGAAATGACATATCAGTGAAGTGGTGATCAACCCACAGCATTGTCACAAAGTGCAATGAAATAGGTATGGTTGAAAAATACAAAATATCTTTATTGGGATGTAGATTAAGAATTGTAATGTTTGTGGTCGCTAAAAGGTACATTTTCGGACTTTCTACATCATTCATTAACCAACAAAATTACAAATGTAGGAAAGCACTGGTGGTCTGTAACAAAGTAGCCTACCACTTTTCGGAGTGCTCTACTTTTGCGCTTCTCAGTCGAGTGGTTATGGCTAGGCCTACTTCATGCTCTGATTGAACAGTTTTCAAGCAATAATACAATGCAAATGTGTGTACGCCAAGCGTGGCATGTTTTGCATAATACATTCTCCTGTAGCATTTTCAGAAAAACCAGAAATTGGATTGAAAATGAGAGCATAGAGACATTTGAAAAATTAGATTAGGTTCAGAATACAGGCATTTCACTAAAATTAATTAGTCCAAGTCAGGCGGGTTGGAATAATGGCAAATTTGTGAAATTTGAAGAAAAAAAGTTATTTTTGAACAACCCTATTGTCAAATGTGCTGATCAATTGCTTCGAGTAAATATCCCAGGGGGGGCAAACTTTTTAGCTCGAGGCCCGCATTCAACATAGGAATCCATTCGCGGGCCGCACTATAGTCAAATCCGCATTGGAAGCCAAAACGCTGTCTTTTCTTGAATTATATTGTAACCGGAGACTTGGAGATACATTATGGTACTTGAAAGAAACCAAATATTGCTATGATGAAACCGCACACGCGTCAGTTATATGAACGAGGTTTTATGAGCAATTTGTTCGCATAAGGGATGTAACCAAGTCACAAGGTTCCGAGTCACAAGTCAATGTCACTTCTATAATTTTGACTCGAGTTGAGTCATTTTCAATTCACCGCCGAGTCAAGTCAGTGAGTAGAGGGTCGAATCCGAGTCATTGTGTTCAGTTTGAGTTCGACCCACTTTTTGCAACTCTGCTCGAGTGATATAGAATGGCTCACATTCATAATGCCGTAATTCTTCTCAGTCCTAACAGTTTCAGGCCCTATTTACCAAGTATCAGGACCAATCATGTGGTGACTTTACTATTCTTTGAAGTTACAATGTAATATCTGTCTTGGCCGTCCTGGTCTCGAGTCGTATGACTTGGTTCGAGTCGGGTACAATGACTCTAGTACAAGTCGAGTCAATACACAAATCAACTCAAGTCGAGTCACCAAAAAATCGGACTGTAGTCGAGTCATTACAACCCTGGATGACAGTATATCTCGTGCCAAGTCTTAGAACAGGATGGAAATATGAATCCGTGAAAAGCCATTGCAACTTTTGGTTCATCTTCAAAACCCACAGCTCTGACAGCGTCATAAACACGTTACCTTTAAATGCGCTTCAGCAAATGGCTTACTGTCCCCAACTGATTTATTTGTGTTCTTCTGTGATGACAGCAATATCATTTACTATTGTCTCAAACATTTGTTTTGCACATTACCACCATTATAACGTACAAATATCATGACGAAATATACCAAGGAAAAGTTTAATCTTATTTTATAACTCTTCTTGCGGGCCATAGTTTCCCACTCCTGATGCCTCCTAATCTATCTATTCAGTAATCGATTTCTATCTCTTTGAAGAGCTGCTCGAAGGTACAGAACTTCAATACACAATTAAATAATATTTTGACATTCACATAAACTCAGATATTTTCGGCTGGGATTTGTCAGGGGTAATCATCAGCTACTAGTAGAGAGTGAAATGGAACATTCTACATCTTTTTATATCTTATCTATTTCAGAAAGAAAAACCCATCAAGACGCTGAACCTTCTCGACTGTCAGGGCTGCGTAAAGTGTGACGAGCTCGGCAAAAAGAATTGCTTCCAGCTGGACTTTCCCGATCGGACCTGGTACTTCTATGCAAACTCAGAGGAGGAGCAGACGGAATGGATGGATATTATCAAGTGGAAACTGGTCGGTATCAGTGTAATTGAATAATAGGTGGAATTTTCTGAACAACCCTAGTATTTGACTGACTATTCTATAAAATTGTTGGGTTGAAAAAAAAACGCTGCACGCCAAGTTTGGCTCAATTCCAACCTGTAGAAGCAAACTTATTAACAGTCGAAAAATTTGGATCTAACTAAAAAAATACTCAAATATCACTGAGGACCCCATGAAATTGTTAGGATGCATAATGATGTGAGAAGTTAATAAACGTGACTAGAAATAAGATAATGCCATTTCGCACAACCATTTCATTGCTGTGAGTTGATAACGATTTCACAGATATGTGATTTCCACTAACATGCTTAGCTTTGTACTACATGTTTCGCATGCAGCGAAATAACTCTGAGTGGTAAGGAGCGTGTCAGTTCAGTAGGTACTCAGAAAATTATCTCTCAAGACTCGATTCGAATCAGTAAAATTAATGCTCGATTCAGATTTGACTGCTTGCGTCATTGTGGGCAGTCCTAGTTTTTACCCTGATTGCAAATACAATGTACGATTGGATAGTATTTAGACTGAATTGAATATATATTTCAAAATTTCATGCCGGTGACGTCATATTTGGTGATGCGATTGTTGATATGCAATGTTCTTTCCGATTCTCTACTAGTCGCTGACGATTACCTCTGATGAGTGTCAGCCGAAAATATTCGTGTTCATTTCAATATCAATATACTATATCTTGAAGTTCTGTACCTCCAAGAAGCTCTTCAAACACAATGTAGTCGTAGCTTAAGGGCGAAAGCTGGCCAAAACACATAAAAGTAAATTCGGTCTGGGTGTAATTCGGTTTGAAACGTTGGTAGAGTACGCAATAGCTGCCAGTAAATAAAAGCCTTTATGGAATAGAGCGCCCGTGGTTTTCAGTGTATTTTTGTGATTTTTCAGAAACAAATCAGAAAAGACTCGATGGATATCTTCTGTTTGATTCGCAGAAGATCGCTGAAAAAGGACTCGGTCTCCAGGGAGTTAGTTCCGACATATTGTCAACGCGGTTTCCGATAGAATTTTGGTTTTTATCGATTTTTTTCGACCTTTTAGTGCCTGTTTGTCAAGAATAATGATGCAAAACGACCGAGCTTATATTACGCCGTCAAATTATCTTTTAGATCTGTATTTTTCTGCTGGTTTCCATGTAAATTGTGTCGTGACATTGTGTTATACGGTATTTCTCACAAGGATGAAGAACATTTTAATTTTGTGACCCCTCGAATGTAAGCAGCAGACTTCTACAAACTTCCAATCTCGTTTGTTGATGTTCAACTAACTACCGTTTTTTGAGTAGTTCTAGTTCTAGTTGTAGATTTTGAAAAGCGAGCGCTTGAAGTTGCGCATTTTAAATGATGAATAGTTCTAGTTCTAATTCTAATTGCGCACCTACAGAAATTAGTTGCCGAACAACTAGAACGTTGTTTGGCGTGAATAATGATACCGGAGTGGTCAACTGAAGTTTTTTATTTTTAGTGCGTAAGAATATTCCGCCCCATCTTTTTGTGCCAGGGCATAAATCGAGTACTAAAATTTGACTCGGACAATGGCAGTCGGTTTTTGAAGTTAAAATTCCATCAACATTCGTCTCGAATTACGCCGTTGGTTAATTCAAAGTCATAATAAGTGTTATTTGATTTTGCTCAGTTCATCTATTAATCGTTTTTATTATTGTGCTGTGTATAAGATTGAAATTTGGTGTGTAAACATCAGCATACAGCTAATTGGAGAGGTTAAAATAGACAGCATTGCCTCTCGAATAGAATTTAAGGTAAGACCGTGCATTTCTACTCAGAAGTAGAAGTAGAAGTAGCAATTCCCGACACATTCCAAACCTCGACCTGATACTAGAGTAATTAGTTTCATTAAGTAGATTTGATCTAGGACAGTGGTTCTCACTTTTTGTCTTCGCGTTCCCCCAAATTTTAGTACAAAATTTAGCCCAATTATCGCTCAACTCTCAGGTCTTGTACAAATATTAACTGTAGGGCAGTGATAAACAGCAATAAAATTTGTTATGCAAATGACTGCCTCTACCACTCCTACGAGTTTAAACGAAACTATGCTTGGTTTCTAAGGTTGATCAATAATTACTTTTTTTTTTCAATTTTGCTAGCTTGTTGATAAAATTCTAGCATACAGAGGCAAAGCTATTACAGCATGAAATCTTGCATCTTTTCAAATTTAAATGGTTTTCTGAAAAACGGTGCGTAACATATTAGTTACTGGGTGAAAAAATTTTCGGTTTGAAAAAATACGGTTGGTAATTCTACCATTGATAATAATAGAATTAAATACTTTTTTTTTCAAATTCAAAATTTTCGACTCAAATAATTTCGCTTCTACCGATCGGAATTGTCCCAACTTTATTTTTTGATGTATACAATTTCGTGGGGCAACCAATAAAGTTTTATTTTACTAATGAATTCGAAGCTTCGACTCAAATAGCTTTGCTTTTCCGGATTGGAATTGGTGTGAAGCGTCTTTAGCTAACCTAAACATTTTATCGACCAACTAGTGAAATTTGGAAAACGAAGTTACTTTTGAGCAACCCCATAATGGTTACTGCCGGGACTCACACTATACGGACCCGATATGAAATGTTTTCAACTTTCTATCCTGTTATTCGAATATTATCTTTGGTACTTATTCAAAGAGCACTTTCCCTATTCTGTTGCATTTCATTGTGTGAATTTTATGGATGGCTCGGTGTTAGCAAATTTTGCAACACACTATTTACGATAATGTGTTGATGTTAATGTTAACGCGTGGGTTCGCAAATGCAGTGTTGTGATAGTTTGTAAACGTGTTGCTGAATACAAAGCTTATCTATTCTGAAATGTTGTGTGATTGTGTCTATTCAGGAGAATGTAATAGGAATCCTAGCCGATTACAATTGGTCGATAATATCGAATCGATGTCGCACTTTTAAAGAAATATCGATGTCGGCCATTACAGGTAATGTAATATCGACAATTTCCGTGATATAGCGGCCTGGTGGTAGGGAGTCGGAGTCTGCGACTGCTCGAACGGGAATATTGATCGATTTCTTATAGCTTACAGGCAGACACAGACATGCGATTTCCGAGTAAGTAAATAAGTAGGTATTCTAGGCTTACTATTTGACTTCTGCTGTTCCGGTTCAGAAATGAGAGGCTTCCCGTATGGAGAGTGTCATGGTATTTTTCGGCCACAACGCAACAGCGCGATACTAGCCTAATTGCTTAATTCCAAATGAACTTATCAATATTGGAGATAGAACTGGCATTTCAGAAGGACGGGATTTCGAGTTCGATCCCCTGCGACCTGAGTAGCTAGAAATTGCCAAGTTTATGTATCAGCTCCATTGTGGCCCCACAAATTTCAACGACTGCTTCATCTCGTAATCAAAATTGCACAACTACAACGCACGCGCGTTCTCGAAGAACAACTGCCGAATGATCAGGACCGAATACAAGAAAACGCGTCAATCGATCAGTTTATTAATATTTTCATCATTTCAAAACACCACAAAACTACGATACAATGAAAAGATAGGAAGGTGTCGAAACGACTTGGAGCAGTATTTGAGATCAGACATCCACCTTGGCCCAGGCGATGTAATAAAGAAGAGGCATGCACACTGAATGAAAAGTGAAGCAGAGAATATAAAAGGCAAGCGACAAAATGAGGTGGCATGCGGTGGAAGGCGGGATCGATGTTAGGTCGTGGTCCGGTAATCCTGAGGGCTGACTAGCATTGGTCTATCAAGTATGCCGGACCTGTAGTGTGGGACAGTATCTCGCCGGCTAACCGACAGTCGTCGAGTATGTCCGCATTCAACTCGAAATACAAGCAATTTCTACTGAATCAATACCAGTCAGCTCTCAAGATTGGCTATCCACTACCCACTACCTGACATATCGACCTCGCCTACCGAGACATGCAGCATTCATTTTCGTCGCTTCCTTTTATGTTATTCTTTCTTAAACCCGGTGTGCAGCTGCGCATGTCTCTTATTAACATGCTGTAGTCCAAGGTGGGTGACTGATTAAAAGACTACTCCGAGTCGTTTCGGCACCCTTCCATCGTTTCATTATACCGCAATCCTTTGGTGTATTGATTTGATAAAACTTTTGATAAAATGATGACAATGATGATGAGTACGCCACTGCACACGACGTACCAACACATGCGTATCTTGACCTCTAGAGGAAACCCCTAAGACAGGCCCCTTGGGTTCCTGGGAACACCGGTTAAGAACCCACTTCAAGTTAAAATATAAGACAGGCTTCTTTTAAGAAATTTGATGCAAAGATTTAGTGCCCTCCTCAGGCGACCAACTGCTTTACTTATACCCAGTTACGTGGTTCCAATCAGACTTCTACAAACTACCGGACGTTCAAAATGCACTAGAACTAATCACTTTTCAAAACTCGCAACTAGAACCAGAGCTACTCAAAAAGTCGGTAGATAGTAAATGGTCAACTCACTAGATGGGTAATTTGTACAAGTCTACTTCCAATCCGAAAAATATACTTTAGAGAAAGTCGTACACTTCAGATTCACATTATTTTCAAGGGGTGCGCCTTGCATATATGCCCAACGAAACGGTACCCAATTGAAAAAGTATGAGAACCCCCGATCTGATGAGACGAAGTTCAACCTTTTTCGAAGGCTGTCAACTGTCTGTCTTTAATATCTACTGGATTTTCCGGCAAATCTTGACAAGAAAATATCATCACATTACAACAAAATATCATTCCGTGCCACTTATAATTTCATTTCTAGTATTTTCGACGTAAATTTCTAGAACTTGTAAAAATATGCACACAGCTTTAAAAATGATACACTTTGAAATACAAAACCAAGTTATCTGATCCACCCTTCGACGGGCGGGTCGCCCTGCATGCTGAGAAATCGTCCCAATTTGTGGTCAAAGTCAATGGGCCGGTCCGCGGGGTCACGGTAACGCCGGGTCATGTTCGTCCCGAGATATTTGATGAGCTGGCAATTCTGCTGGAACTGGTCCAGCTTCTGCTTGTATTTCTGTCGAACGTACGCTGTCGATTTCGGGTTGAATGCTGAAAATGCAATACTTGTCATCTAACTAGTCTTCGTTGCTACTCAAGTGGAAGTAGCATTAGCGATTTTCAAGTAAGTAAAGAGTAAGTATGATATGCATAATTTTGACTAAAAATATAAAATCAGAATAATGGTTTTGATGAAAAGTTGCCCCAAGTAGAAGTGGAACAAGTCAAAAAACATGACCAAAGTAAGTACAAAAGTACAAAAAAAACTTTCATCCAAGTAATTTTGGGCTGTCCAAGCTTGCTGTACAGACATTTGCCTTTCTCGTGCTTATAAATGAACTTGATTTTGGTTGTATTTCTCTCTGATTCGGAATGTAATTCTATTTCAGAGTTTTTGCGAATCCGGTCATTCTAATTGTAACATAATTCAGAAAAAACTGTAACTATCATTCTAATTCTAATTTGATTGCAAAAAGCTGAAAATTTTTCTAGTTCTCAAACTCTGCTCTGAATATAAGCCTCTAGCCAGGCGCGCCGGTACTTACCTTTAAGATGGTACGCGATATAGAGAAGGCAACTCCTTTTGACGGAAATGAACGGGAATTTCGGTTTGAAGCATCCTACCGACGTCAGTGCTTTTATCACAGAGTTCGCGGCGCCCTGCTCCAAATATCCGAGCATGGGGAGTGAAGTGACCCTGTTTGAAAGAGCGCATCAGTTCAGATTTGACCGGACTTGGTGTAACATATAATTTTAATTGTATAATTAGACTAATCAGGGCACAGTGCCGGATCTAAATGTTATTTAATTTGTGAAATGTTTCCATGCTCTTGTTTCAATTCTAGCATAATTTCTGGTTTTGCTGATAATGTACAGGAGAGTGAACTCTGGTTTGATA
>ATSW01005919.1:0-10075 GCA_000444245.1 Botryllus schlosseri
AGAGAGAGAGAGAGTCTTTATTTTCATCCAACCAAAATACATAACACACGGCAGTGGTGGTGGTGGTACAGAAAATATGCATGCACAGTATTCGGTATTAGATAGGAATGATCGATAAAACCGTGAAGGTCATCTAGTCTGATCACACCAGCATCAAACAGGTACACTTGACTCTAAACAGTCTGGCTGTAAAAAATGTTGCGGTAGTTAAAAAAATAAAATAGAATTCGAATAGATTCGAGTACTCGAATTATTGTGCCCAGCCCTAATAGTCCTGAGTAGTCGATAGATCTCTTAGTTAGGTTGCTATTGGGTGGGGGCAAATAGATATTTCCTTTTGATGAGGATCTCGTATAAAGGTGTAATGGGAGTGGACAATGGACATTTTTAGCAGTTATGAAAAAGTTTTCAAACACGAGACAGAATATGCCTAGGTTTGGGCATGTACAAATGAAAATACCGTGATTTTCGCCGCAATTTCGCTCTTTATCGAATGTTATGAGTCTGTAAATAATAATAGATTGATGTTATTATTGTTGTTATTCTATAGCACAGAATGACTGGTAGAAGACTCTACCACAATTGCCCTATGGATCGCTTTGGTGATTAATAACTGTATTCAATCGGCTAATCATTGTGTTTTGGCCAATTCCACTATTTAAGAATGAAGGTGTTGCTAGAATATACTTGAAACTGACTCATCCCACTGAAAAACAAGGGTATATGGTCATCAGAAGTAACATGTTAGCATTGTTTGAAGATCCGGTTCGCAAGTCATCAAAAAGTTGGAATCCGGACCGGTAAAATATTGTTTCTCGTATTTGAACTACGGCGGTCTTGTCCAGCGGTCACGATAGTAAATAAATCGAATATGCGCGGAATCACATATTTCATTTCGATTCCGGATGAACGTTAGGAGAAATGATAAAACTCAGTTGGCCAGGCTCAAATTGGTTAACTTATAAATTTTAGGAGGCGTTACCCGTTACACATACGCTGTTATGAGGGTTGCCTATGACGAATCAACTTTCATTTCATTACAACATACACAATACATAACCCAATGTTACTGCTTTGCTGTTGGTGATGCCAGAACGTTTTCCGCAGGGCAATTATCTTATTTTACGTTAAGACCTGTTTTATCAAAAGGCTACGTTGATTCTGGAAAAAATTCTCGGAACTCCACGACAAACAGACATATTAATAGTAATATAATGTTGATGTACGGAGTATATACTCAAATGCCAGACAATCGTTCAAGCCATTGCTATATGTAACAGCGCAAACCTAATGATTGATGAAATGACAGATCAGTCAAAGCTGATTCGAATCAGCAAATATTAAATGTCACTTGTTCCCTTTATCTTGTCATGCGAATGTTTGGCCGATGTAATAAAGCACTGCTCGAAAGATAGGCCCAAAGTAATAAATTGTATTTGCTTCAAGTGAATTGAACTATATTATATTTAATCCTAAAGTAAACCAGGATGACCGACCTATGCATAGCATACTATATAATTCGTACTATAATTCCATCATCCTGTACGATGCATAGCGATCGTTGCCAACCATGACCAGAAAGCTATTCTTCCTATAGATATGGTATATCCGACTTGGCCATTTATATATTGAATACATCCAGTCAGTTGGCAGATAAGATTAGCGATAATGGTTCGTTACTCAGTATGGCTGCTTTGTGAGGCGCAAGAGAATATCAATGATTGCTGCTTCTCTCGGAGAGCAGTTTTATATGGACACTGGATAGCATTATTTATACGCAGCAAGAGACATTCAAACAGGGATCGTGTGGATGGCCTGCTAAGTTCTGAACTTCGTCATTTTTTTTATCAGGGCACTCCTCAATCAGGTTGTTGCGTTTGGATCAAAAATGAACATCATATCTTACTTCAGAAATCCTCACTAATAATAACGAGTACGAAAACATATCGACACAAAATGAGTAGCAAAAGTCATCAACAGTAACATTTTAAGAGTGCCTCAAGATAACAATCAGTTCGCGTGCCATGTGCCATGTATGGTAATCATCAGCGTTGAAGTAATTGGAATTGAATATGATTAATTGCACTTCATTGGCCGTACTTTTGATTGAGGGGAAATGGGAAAATTAATTCAACTGTAATAGGCATATTCTAATTAATAGTTATTCGAGATTGAATTGAATTGAACTGACAGTAAGATGTTGCAAATTATCCACATCCGACATATTTGAGGGTTCCATAGGTAGGATTCCATCCGACATATTTGAGGGTTTCATATTTGAGGGTTCCATAGGCTCCATAGACAGCCTATTCGCACATAATAGGGGTGGAAGCTGCCGTGCGCATAAATCAAGTGTGCTAAGGCCTCGCATCCAGTTTCATTTTGCGAACGCATCCTACTTACTATATATATATCATAGTAGGCTCTTACCATCCAAACATCAATGGTAGTCCAAATGTAAGGTGATTAATCGACTGTTACCTTTAGAAATCGAATAAACAGCCTCTGAGCGAAAAGTTTGTTTTCATTGTCACTTGTTATTCCTCCGCATCGTGTACCTGAAATCTGAAATGTACTGAAGTAGCAATACGTGATCTGACTTTAATACATAGGCTGAGTGTATTGAAAATAGAGCAGAGATGGTGGTTCAATGTCACTGATTACAAAGTGAAGATAACATGCTTTTGTCAGTTCGTTACGGCCTATATAATTGGTGGTGAAGGTATGATCGATTATACGGAGCCACAATTTCACGGAGAGGCTTGAAATGGACATCATTTATTAGCATTAAAAAAGTCACAGAACAGAAGCCTAATCCTTATTGTGGTGACCGTGCTGTTGTTAGCTATATTGCGCGCCTTCTTATAACATCTTAAAAGCTTGCCAAGACCGTTTTGTTCCAGATTTGTGTGTTTTAGAAGATAGCACAGCTTTGCTTGCGTCGATAATAGAAATTTCGTTTTCTTTGCGACACCTGAGTTGATCCTCCGCGCGGGGTAAACGACCTCTGAGAGATTTGTGATTTCAACAAAAAGGCTGGTTTCTATGTTATGCGGCCATTTGTTGTTTCCGGTGATTCAGCGGCGATTGGTGCAGATTTCAGTTACAGTTACACAGGGGATTCTAGGTTAATGAGCTGGTTTTGTGTTCTCGAGGCCAGTCTGGTTTCCTGTCGAGATACCAGGGGTGACGCGGGATATAATAGAATTAAAATTGAATGAATTTATCTAAATAGTACAAATATATATTTTAA
The DNA here is from genome assembly GCA_000444245.1 of Botryllus schlosseri. NCBI lineage: Eukaryota > Metazoa > Chordata > Ascidiacea > Stolidobranchia > Styelidae > Botryllus > Botryllus schlosseri. Next base: position 3,254 of record ATSW01005919.1, read on the forward strand.
CGCGGAAGTATTGATGATTTCTTAACTGGGTCTCAAGCAGACTAGGACGCAACTAGAAAATTGTCAGTTTTTCCAATTAGATTAAAATTTGAATTATAGCTACACACTATTTTCCAAATTAGACTATAGAATTAGAATTACTGAATTAGCGAAACCTAGGGCATTGAATGAATTTCATTTCGTATATAATCAGAGCCCATTCTCGTATGCATGAGAATAGCAAACGTTCGTGCAGCAAGCTTGACTCGTTTCGCACTATATAATTTTTATGTAGCATTTTCAGGAAATCAGAAATTAGATTAGAATTAAAATTAGGGCAAAGAAGCATTTCACAATTGGATTAGAATTAGGTTACCAGCATTTCGCTATAATTAGTTTAATTAGACACCTTGAATTATCTAGCTGTCCAAGTCTGGAAACTAGCACAGCCATTTAGTGAACGGGGCTGTCCGTTACTGGCTCTTTGTGTACCTCGCAATATACGCATGCACCATGGGTAGACAATTTCATATCTAAAACAAGATGTCGGTCTCTAACGGCAACTGTCTTGTCTACCAAAGACTCAAAACACGAAAAGGGTCGTCCGGGGACGTGCTCACTCGATAGTACTTAATATTGCGACGAGTACAATTGAAGTTTTTTCAGCGTGCTAGTCGTGTCTGTCTTTATTTAAAATCGGCTGCCGCTATATAGTATATGATTGCATAACAATGAGCTATATGATGGGTCAGGTGCATCTGAATGTTATCTATGACACAATGGCTTGCAAGCAAGAAGTTCGACTACCCCTGCCAAGCACGACCGTGCCAGAACAATATGTTTATAAATCGCTATATTAATTCTGTCCTTTAAATTTGAGATAGTATCCCATTTCACGTAAGCGCAGGCGAGGCCATCGAAAATGACGTTTTCACTGGGTCACCCTTTTCAGGCTATTGAGTGAGTTTTTCTGCAATGCCTTATTGGGTCAACTAGGGGGTGGGGTGTGTTATTTTACTTGTTTTAGGGGGAGGGGTTGTCGCTATGCTGTTTAGCTTTTTGGGGGAAATTATTCCCTCATTGCGTAATTTTCTTGCTGTGTACAGGTAAATAAAAGAATTTTTGGCGGTATCGCCCGTCGCCAGACCGTCCGTTCAATGGCAAAGTAACAAATTTGACAGCAAGGCAGGAACTAGGTTATACAACGGAACCTTTCGAGTATCTCATGCCCTTATAATTCAACAAAACTTATAAATGCAACTTTTGTTAAAATTAAGTGCAACATTCTCTCGCAATTTTAGTGCAACAAAAACTTGCCCTAGTTATTAGGCAAGACGTAGCTGTATCGGCTACATACAAACTTGTTTGTTTATGTTTTTCCTTCGAGGCTGCGATATTATATATGTTTACTACTCGACATTGCTACAGTTATTGTACGAATAAACACCACATCAGTCTTTGTTCAATAGAACCCCGAATCAATTTATCTGATTCGTGCGGTTAAAGCCATTACTATTCGAGTATAGCAGTTATTTGCTTAACACCTTGCGGACCATTATCAAACATTTACATTGCTATGATTTATCATTTCTCGATAATGAGAAATCTCATATATTGTATCTATGCAACGCCTGTCAGGGTGATTTATTCACATCAATGCATCGTACTTGCTATATATTAGTAGCTATATAGAAGATGGAAAGTAATATCGCTGAAGCTTTAGGCCGAAGCTATCGTACAAATAGTACCGTTGATGGGCCAAAGAAATTCATTGTTACGGATTTATGGTGGAACATTCATAACATTGTTTTGTCCGGTGATCTACTTTGTGCTCAAGTGCTCATATTTTCGTTGTATCTTCGATTTCCTTGTAAGTAGTTACATATATCTTGAATTATGAGCATCAAGCCTTGGTAACTATAGTGGCATGGGGCTACGCGCGGGAGGAGACATCGATATGACCACTTATGTTGTCGATATATTGTTGCGAAAGAAATGGGAGTTGGGGATAGGATAGTTGCGATCATGGTTGGACAATGGACGACATTATAGACAACTATAAAATTTTCATCGTTTCCAAATTAAATTACAATTATAATTATAGCTACACATTTTCTTTTCAGAATTAGATCAGAATTATAATTACTGAATTCGCAAAAACTTGGAAATTGAATTGAATTCCTAATTTGAAAGAATTACCACAAAAATCAAGCTTGATTCCTATCAAATCAGAGTCCATCCTCATAAGGGCGAGATTGACAAATATATGTACGCCTGGTTTTCCTCTTTACGCACGATGTAGTTCTCCTGTGGTATCTGCGATAACGCCAAGATTAGGTTATAATTAACATGAGAGCATATAAACATTGTAAAAATCAGAGTAGCATCAGATAACCGGCATTCCGCTCTCTGATTGTTTCGTGTCTGGACTGAGGTATCATTCAGTCATTGAGGATCGTTGTTCTAACGCCACTAGTGCCCCTTCGATAGCTCAGTTGGTAGAGCGGTGGACTGTAGCGTTTATGAGACAGTCATCCATAGGTCGCTGGTTCGAATCCGGCTCGAAGGAGAGTTTTGGAATGCTTGCTATCATAGCACCTAATTTACTCTACGAAGTATTTATACTGGGAAGCGAGTGGCACAGTCTGCTCAGCGATACCTTCACGACACCAATGTTTGTTGGCTCGAGTCTCTGCCACGTTTCCATTTCCACGATTGTTGATATACAATGTTCTTTCCAATTCTCTACCAGTTGCTGACGATTACTCCTGACGAGTATCAGCCGAAAATATTCGGGTTCATTTCAATATGAATATACTATTTAATTGTTTCCATTTTTGGAGGTTTATCTGGACTCCTCATCGCTAACCTAACTGCAACGGCAGTGTTGCAAAAAGTCCAGATTTATGGTGATAAGGTCCACTTTTATCCATAAAAATAATAAACAAACAGTAAACAAGTAGTTATGCTTTTGCATAGTAGGCCTATATTAATTTCGATATAAACCAAGTCTGGTTACAATAGCTGTACTTGAATCAATGACATCGGCATGCGACTGAATCTATTACAGTTTTAAATATCAAACGATATACTGTATTTAATTTGCTGTTTACAAAATCCGAGCATGGCGTCCGCGGAAGTAATGTCTCGCAGAAAGTCATCGATGGCGCTGAAAGACCATTCTTCGCGGAAATCCTCCTTGGACGCTGATTTTGGCGCGATGCCGTTCGGGAGGTCGAGAAAACTAAGCAGGTTATCTTTCTCGATTCACCAATGACGCTTACGTTCGACTTAAATAAATATATCTCCTGTGGCACCAAGAATGATAACACATGTCGTTTTGGTTTCGCAGGAGTTCATCCAGCATGAGTTTGACAGGGAACAATAACGCCTTGACTTCACCGACGAGCGATCACGGAAATCAAAGAAGAATTTCGAAAAATTTCTCTCATTTTGCGGGTGGGTGCATAGTTTTATCATCAGGTCAGGACGTATCGATAATAATACATGCACAATGCACAAACGCACATGCACAAGTGACCAATTCGTTAGAACGCTTCGACTTGACTAGAACAGTGGAACGACAATCCGAGAGTCGACTATCATGGAATCCCAATACTTTACTGACAAATTGTAAGGGGTACGACATATGAATGTAAATCGAATGGGCAAATAGTCAAGAAAGTGTGATGCGATATAGCACATCTGTTGCCAAATATTCTACAAATCAGAAGCATTATGTGTGCAAAACTTCCTTCGAGCCGGATTCGAACCAGCGACCTATGGATGTCAGCCGAATATTTCTACAGTCCACCGCTCTACCAACTGAGCTATCGAAGGTCGACAGCGTGGTAGCCGGTGTGTATTGATCATAATGTTATCTGCACTCATTAAGTCACACCATCTGTCAGTGAGGCTAATAGGCAAAATCGATTACCCAAGAATTCGATGTCGAGTACCACATATTATGACTGCATTACACTAATAGTGATGATCAAATATGCATCGTCTTAGCATCCTGGCGACAGCTATCTTATCTAACCGTTGCAGCACCATGTCACCCCGTGGATTTCGTATGTATTGTTTAAAGGAGTCTGAGTCGATTCAGAAATTTATTTCCACCCTGGCCATAACAAGCTATGCACTTCAGCACATAGTTATATCTTCGACTTTGTCACTTGGTTTGATTACAAATTCTGAAATCGGCTACTGCAAACCGTTGCTCGGAAAACAAAAATATGGGTGATGGATGTCAGTTGTCAGCGCATTGACGCATGATCCTCGAGAATAATAATCACTCGTACACTTTAAACCGCAGGTAGGCCTAGTAACGTTGGGCTACGCACAACTCATTGTAGTATTGAAGTTGACTTTGTTCATCTATCCAAACAATCCGTATTGTACGTAACAGCGAAAACCTTTTCATACGATACCCCCTGATCGAGTCTAAGTATGAATATCTTAGTATCAAAACAGTTTCACAAATAATATTCGAGCTTGGCTCGACCGACAGCGTCGTTTTAAGTTATCTACTCAAACGAGGCGGTCAGTGTCATTTTTAAGGAGGACTCTATCATATCATTGTTCAAAAAACTCTTGTGTACGAACTACGAGGAGCGCAATGCAAGATAATGCAGGTGCGTTGTTAAGGAGGCGCCATAAGCACAGAAAAACGGCATCAGGGATGTATTGATTCAATAAGTTCCACCCTTGTTTCAGACGATAATTTCATGGACAACGAATGATGTCGATGAGAGCCATGCTGTTAAGTGTAGCCTATAATGTAAGGCTACATGTTTAACTTCAGTTGTGTCAATCGGCTCACGAAATTATGCAGTCAGTGGCCTACTGGTCGTCCGCACGTCAATTAGGCTATATATCATGGCTATATGAATTCAGTGACCCTGCCTGCAGCAATGTCGGGAAATTTTTTTGTAGTTCCAGCTATCCTAGTCATTCCGCGTCAAGCCCACGTCCATGGACATTGGACATTGAAATTTATGATATTTTGGAAATCTGAAAAGAGGACACTTTTTCAAAATTTTCAGACTTGCAATATTGGAGGAAAATCCTGAAAAAATGGTAAATTTTTAGCACTTCGTGGTCGGTTGACTAAAAAAAGGTCAACTTTCCGGCTCAGCTACCGAAATAGCAGCCGGATCGTTACTTCAGTGCTGATTTACTGTATCTCAGTCGATTTTTGCCCTATATTTAACCAAAATTCTCAAAAAAGAGGACAAAATCTCAAAAAAGAGGACAGTTGGGCGTTCTCCGAGGACACTTTCAAAAAAGTCAGAAAAGAGGACAAATCCTCGTAAAGGAGGACGTATGGTACCCCTACCTACAATAATACGTTGCAATATATAAATTCATGAAGAACTGCAAATATTTAAGCTTCCCACTACGCCTTGTGCTCACTACTCAGTGATGGATACAAACCGCGTCTATTTCGATATTCCTGATAGCATATTCAAAAACAAAGTGATTTGGATAGTATAGTTTCCATCTTGAACTAGCCATTTTATCCAAATCTGATGTCTGCCGTTGCGGAAATAAGCATATCTAACTGAAAATCCATCAAATATATTCCGATAGAGGGATTCGAAATTTACGAACGACAGCCATCATTCATGCGCAGCGGATTTCAAAAATAATTTCGCTATGTTCTGACGAATTTTATTCCGCAAGTTTTTTTTAGTACTGATGGATAATCTATCTTTCTAACAAAAATTGAAACTGATTTTCTTCATATTGCGAACAAATAAACATTGTCGTTCGGTATGTTTCCAAATAGTCATCGTTTTTTTTATATGATGCCATAATTGTACGTACACTACGTGATGCGATTGGTTCGTAAGATGCAGGAATATCTAGATATCCCTAGATATCCCGGGTAGGATGCATCAGGGATGTTTAGATATCCCTGAGGATGCATATAGGTCGTTTGCTGAGTCACAATGTGTCTTGGTGGGACTAATGAGAGAGCGAGGGCGTGATTTATAGCGCCAATAGGTAATGGAGGTGTGTCTGGGGGCGAAGACGTCTAGCCACAACAACACTACTCCTTTATGAAACTTGCGTGATGACTTGCATATATACAACAGAGACTTTTGCATGAACGCAGCCTAAGACGTATGGCATGTAGGTAGAGGCATTAGATTGTGTTACATGTAGGCAAGAGCACAGCGGTCCGAATTAAGTCATCTCAAGGTACTGATTCGATTCAAGTCATATCATTTCAAACATGACTCGAGTCATCACAACACAGTAATATAGCCCACACTTGACTTGATGCTTTCAACTTTCATCAGGTGGAACGAGAGTTGGCGCCGAGCGTTTGCCCAGCGACAGCAGTCGAAGTTCGTTACCTCCGGTGTCGGAACACCGAAGAATGAATCTTGGCGATATCATGATATACAGGAGATTCGCTCGTACATTGAGACAGAGAGTTGCGGACAGACGGGCGGAACGCAGAACGTTTTGCTGGGTTCGTATGACACATCGTAAATCGTATATCGGTTGAAAACGACATATAATCTGCATGGCCCTGCATTAAATTCTATCATGATGTTTTGGAGTTGTTCATCTCGTAGCTATGTATTGCTATTGCGAAGAATGTTCAGCAACGAAGTACTGTTTTGTAGTACTCAAGCACATTTCCTACTTAAGTCCTATGATGATAGACCACGTTTTTGCAGGTCTATCTCGATGGCTGTTTAGCAAATATACCAATAATGCGCCATAAATGATCAATGAAACTGGAAGTCTTACTATCAGACCATAGTGTCCTATATGGTGTCGACACAGGCAAATCTCACGCCTCAGTGAAATTGTATCACGTCA
>ATSW01005920.1:0-13057 GCA_000444245.1 Botryllus schlosseri
CAGACGAAGTGCTGTTACGGCCCTGGGTATTGATAACTAATTTACGGATAGATGTGCAGCAAGTGAATCACGAATGAATACGCCAAGATGCGTACTGCTTAGCCGGCAAAAAGCAGTCTGTAGTCCTATACTGACCCAAGCGTCCGATTAATTTGATATGTTGGTGTTTATCGAAAGCAAGTGTCGCACTGATTCCAAGAATACGAATTGAAATCTCGCCAGGGCAATAAATCTACTCCGAAATAGCCAGCAAAAGTTGATTGTTCTGAACAACGGGAGCGCGGCAACACAATGGCCAATGGCGTCAAGCAAATGATCGTAACAATGCCAATTTTCATATTTTGGTGACTGTTATTCGTGCGGCCCCGACCGTACTCGGAAATTCTAATTTCGCCCTGCCACCGAAAAAGGTTGGGAACCACAGCTCTAGGCACTCTAGGCCGAGGTGGATGATTGAGTAAAGGATCGCTACTGATGCGTGTCGTTCGACATCCTCCTATCTGTTCGTTGCATTGCATTGTGTCTTATCGCATTGTGCATTGTATGTGTAGCTTGTTCAGATGAAAATTATAACCCAATGTATTGTATTGTATTGTATTGTATTGTAACACACCAATCGTGAGGATTTGGTTTTTATGATACAATAAACATATAAAATCAAGATGGATCCCGTACGCTTGTTCGATTTTTTACAGTAGACATTGATGTATTCTTTACATCAATTTCATTGATTGGTGTAATGAAGCATGATTCGCTATCTACCTATATGTAGCGTATTTCGCTCTTGACGTTGTGTGATTGCGGGTCAAGCTCAAATCAGAGACTCACTAAATATTCACAAACGGAAAGCTGGATATTTCGTTCTAACTATAGTATGTTGATATTTTTATATTGCCAGCATCATGCATAGTGACCCGAAGTTGAAAAGCAAAGAGTTTCAACCAATGACTTTATGATGTGTAAAACTGTAATATATGAAAATGGTTCACGGTGCGGAACCTACGAAGATTCGTTTGTGAACGTGAGTCTCTAAATTTATGACGTTCACACACACAACGCGAACATGAATCTCACGCTCACACCATCCGTAATTCATAGTATATTCAAACCAACCAACGACTAGTGGTAATGGGTAATGAGCAAGGTAGCACGTGAAGGTGCTTAGTTCGAGCCCGAAACGTTTGTTTTCTCGATATCGTCGAAGAGAATATTAATATTCGAGTTAGCATGGTCGGTTAAATCCATGGACTTCGGCGCGAAAGACTCTAAACGACTCTCAGCGTTAGCACGTTTATCTTGGCAAGGCAAATTTACCTCGACTAAGCAGACTCACTACGGTAAAATCAGATGGATGCAGTGAACATAATTAATTACAATAAAAAGCCTCAAAATGTCACTCTCTAGCACCATATACTCGCATAAAACAGTTGCATACTGCATGCTTTGAGTTGGTTTCAATTTTTAAAAGTCCACCGGTCCGCCGAATATTTTTTGAATTTTTATCGGTCCGCGAGGTGAAAAAGGTTGAGAGCGACTGGTATAGATAGCAAATTACATGTGTTATGATGAACAGATGGTTTCTTTTCTCATTGCTTTGTTTTTCATTTGTTTAGTTATGTCTCATTGTGGGTCGCACAATAAGACTTGCATTAGAAGTTGGCCGCGAACTGAAAAAGGACGAGAAGCAATGGGTTGAATGAACATCTGAATTCACGGTAAAACAAGACATATGTTGAATCGTACTTCGACCCCATCCTATCACCCGACATGTCGCGTCCACCGGAACCAGTTCTCCGCTCGGAAGGCCGACAGGTTTCACATATTCCGTAATGACCGCGTCGTGTTGCAGCCGTAGGCAAATATTATCGTGTCTTAGCCTTGAAATTTCTAGGTTTTCATAGCTCAAGATTTTCCACTTTAACAAGCATGAGGGAGGTCAACGCATTCCAATTGAGCGTTGGGTGGAAAAGATCAATGAGATGGGTATATTCTGTGCAGAAGACCAACTGTTTACCACGAAGCTTCGTGCTAGTGTCATATAGGACATACTCACACCTTGTTTATACAGAACAACAGCACTATAGGCTAGTGTTATCCAACCATATTTGATGTGGTGAACCGCGAAAGTTGTTGTGAGGATGTACTCTGTTCACTTTAAAGCAGTGGTTCCTTACCGTTTTTTCTTCATTACCCACTTCAGATTTATTCCCAGTCTTTATTCCCCACTGCCCAACGCTATCGTCGTATTTCCCTATAACTTTTGTCATTACGGAGCATCTCTTTGCTTGTTTGAGTACACCAGGCACACAACCAGTCAACCAAACCAGTACACAAGACAATCGCGTATGACTGCAACACAAAACGTTTAGTGAACCGATACCGGTAACCCTCAAAATTTAGAGAACACGTTATTTCACGCCATACTGGTCGTGCTGGATGCGTTTGTGACGCCATCATTGGTTTTCCATAGTTAGAAAATGATTTTTTGTTGACAATGCGCAATATAATTTTCGATACATACATTCCTGAGCAGGTAACTGGTAACGGTAATCGCGCATGTGTCTCCGTAAATATGTAGACTATCCTGTATATAATGTTTACCAAATGCGTCTATCCCTCACCAGAAACCATCGAATTCCCCCCAGTAGGGAATTCCCCGCCGGCTGGGAACCACTGCGTTAAAGCATACAACTAAGGCGTTGTTGCGTACCATCGTTGCCAGAATATTAATATGTTCATGTCCCCTCACGGCTGAACGTTTGCGTATAATTGGAAAGGTGATTACTTGAAATAGATTAGAATCCACGCTCAGGCACTACTTTATGGGAAGCCGATTACGAAAACAAAGAGATCAGCATATTCGCGAACCCAATAAAAAGGGAAATGACCCAGGTTCAAAACCACTACTTCAGTGTGACAGTTTGTAATGCAGCCGTTGTGTACCTTTTCATGCTGATGCACCCAACACATTTTTGTCCGCCATGGGGTTCACTGTGCGTAGCGATTGAAGACCACTGCTCTCTATTACATTACAAATATGCATGCTTCATTTACAAGTTACGTAATCAGCCTATTACAGCAACTGCTGCTATGGAATGAACTTTATGATAGACGAATTTACAATAGGCTACTTGGGCCTACACTCAAGCTCTATTAGATTGCTCTACTTTGAATCGAGGCGCATAACACTGCACCTTTAGTAAGCCGATGTCATTGTAAGGAAACACGTAGTCCCGCCGAATATAGAATCTCGTGACATTGATGGCTTGGTGACCCGCATCTGGATTTCGGATTGTATTGGAACCAAGTAAGACAAAGGTAGGCTGTGGGTGGCTGTGAATATACAAGAGTGATTAGGGACGTGCCGGACTAATTCACATGGGAAATATCGCGAAGTAACAAAACTTTCGTGAACAAACCATTCGTGTTAGTCCCATTCTCACGAAACAAATAGCTTTGATCACTAAATTGTAAAACTGATTCACTAACAGCACACAAATGTGTCTTGCATAACATTGAAGCACTTTTTTACTCACGCAATGCAATGTCCAGCAGTCACGACCCATCGCCTATGTATCAGGCTCCCGCCACAGTATGGTGATTTGGTTTCTTGTCTAATTAGTGCGGCCTGGAATACATGATCACCAACGTAAGAAATGAGAGGATAACAGGAATACAGGTATAACTACAGAACTACCTAACTGCGCGACAGCGCATTGATCTTTATCAATGTTATTGTCGCCGGGTGTGTAGTGTCGTTCTATATCGGTGGACTTTTTGTGTAGCGGGTACCAGAGAGAAAAAGTTAACAACTACAAATATTGCAGCTTTTCGAAACAAGATTTTAACTAAACCATTTGTTGCCAAGTTCTTTTTTTTCAAATTAGGATTAGAATTAGCATTATAAAATTCGCAAATGAAATATGAGAAAAATCAAGTTTGGTTCGTGTCGATTCTGCATTCTTCCTCACAAGCATGACCATAGAAAATGTCTGTACACTGTACACTGTACACCAAATGTGGCTCGTTTCGCACTATACCGTTTTCCTGCAACATTTCAGGAATACCAGAAATTATATTAGAATTAAATTTAAATCATACATGTACTTGATTAGAAATAGAATACTGGCATTTCGCTCTGGCAGAGAGAGCGCGTTTTATTTTAATTCATGCGTCTATGGGTTGCAAGTTCACATTCAAACCACATTGATGCCAGAGTCCCGTCTCAGAGATTAGAAGACTTCTCATCGTCGCTATATATCGACAGATAGAAAATCATACTCCTAAAACAGCGGTTCCTAAACTTTTTAGACCACGAACCAAATCTGAGTTTCAATAGCATCTCGCGACCCAAGTCTCACACATCGAAAAATGAATTTAACATTAGTATAGGTGTACCACGGTTTTACGGGCATGTTTGACACAGAGAGCGCGCAGACAACATTTGTGCGAAACGCGGCACTATGAAACATGTCGAACGCATGTGATTTCAAATTGGTGTTCATTATTTTGTACAGCATTTGTACTACTGTCTGTAGCCTACTCAGATTGCAAGGACGGGACTATTCGGTTTCAACCATTTCGACGACCGCTGATATCAATATCGAAGCAGCCAGCGACGGTTGATTCTGGCCAAGGTTTCATCGCTGCAGATCTTTTTGGCACCGCACTCTGCCAAGCCGTATGTCGACAAAAACTTCTTATCTTCAAACCCCTGCATAATGCATACCAACTGTCTCGGACTGTATTTCCAGAGAAACCAAAGTCGGACGAATCTTACCGTGAATACGAACCAATTTGTGTATTACAAAGGCCGGCACATTTTCATGATCAAGCTATATGGTATTGGCTATAGTACGCAACACATTGACCCCGGATACGAACGGAGTATCATCGGGAAATCGCTCGAAGCGGGTAAAAATCTTTGTTTTTGCAAGAAATTCAACAACTAATACAGGCATATTAAAGGATTTCTCTGGTGCCGTCGCGACCCAAAATTTTACCATTCGCGACCCATACGTTACGAACCTCTCTCCTGAGACATCTGCTTGATTAGTGATGTCGAAAGTCTGCACATGGCGAATAAACAAAGCATGGTTCTCGTTGTGATTATTTGCGAAAATGTTTACTCTTAAAATCCATTTCTCTGTAATCGATGATGAACTATCCGCGACAGTATAGTACCGGTATCGTAGAAATATATAACTTCCTGTAATTTGTAACAATTCGGCTTACATACAATGCGTGCAACTAGTCTTATGCATCCAGGCGACACATCACACTGCCATTGTGATTAAGACTGTTGTTAACTAATTATAGGAGTGTTTGCTTGATCTGTTACGATTTGATCTTGTAGTCGTTTATGTTGTTTAATCTACAAAACGATTTGGTAAATACCGCTTGCTGGCAATTTGCGACATCCTCTATAAGTCTACGTTCAAAATACAATCCAAATTACCAGCTATAATCTCAACAGAGAACGCCGGGCGCCGGGTATAAAATGTATCACGAGGAGTCACACTTCCTGAATACTGGATTTACTAACGTTGATCAATTACGCTCTTATGTATTCACCGGAGCGCCTACAGTTTTACGCAAAGTTCACGCACCGCCCATGGCCATTGGCCCGGTGCAGCTTCGTCTCCTCCTATGATTTTTTCCGATATGACCGAATTCATCCCCCAATTGTCATTCGTACTTCTGCAACATGCCGATTCGTCTTTGTACCGAAACTCATATCGATAAGGACAACTTTGTACTGAAAATACAATAACGATATGTACTATATAGTACTGGTTAATTGCTACTAAACACTATCAGGATAAATAGTGGTGTACTGGAGTTAAAGAGATAATGTTTCGCATATGCACGACATATTGCTGCCATAAAGCCGGTGATTCGGGTGTCAACACTTTCATGGCGGAGAAGATGAGCCTCTGCAATCTTTAAAATATCGGTATAATCGATTTACCATTAAGGTGACCAAAAGCAGTGGTTCGAAACCTTTTTGACATCGCCCGCGGCTATAACCTGAAAATAAGTGCTGCGGACCGGCAACCCATAATAATCATAATCCACCCAAATTTTCATTACGACAAATGTATGCAGCTGAAAAAAGTGGATAGTGAAAACTTCAGTTAATGATGATTTTGATATTAGGTGTGTAAAACATATAGGCCTATCTATTGCAGTTTTTCCTGAACGAAGTGCTGTTAAAAACCACTAACTTCAGTTGCATTGTTCGGTTTCCTTTCAGATAATGCGAGTTTCCTGTTTCCTAGCCTCTATTCTACTGCTAACTGTCGCTAAATCGTAATGTCTACATTTATCAGCGCACAAATTGTGAAACAGTTTCCTGCAGCACTTGCAGCATTGTGTTGTGCGCGAAGTCCAAAGAAGCAGACCATGAATCCAATATTACAATACAATGCATAGAAATGCGTTCCTTTGTGGAAAAGCGTCGAACTCCTTCCAATTTGGAATTTAAATGTACAAATCTATAAATATTTGACGGGCCGGCAGGAAAGTTACCACGGACCGGTGGTTGAGAACTACTAATCTAAAGACCTTGAAGCAAGCTAAATAAATGCTGCTCTCTGCTAATTTCAAATACTAGATCGAGCACAGGTCACGGGACAGCGGAAAAAAACACGCATCGTCTTGGATCACGTATCATTATAGTGCATAGTGCTACTAAATTATATGTGCCGCATCGATGTTTTACTAGCTGCTCTTTATCAATTATAGCCAATTATCTAGAATGGTAAATGGCGATTGAATACTGTGAAGGATCAATATTATTGACGGCATGAAAAGAATCGGCAACTGTACACAGTTAAGTGACAACTGATCAGAGGTGTTCAAAGTAGTCAACGTCGCTACTCGAGTGTGAGTTACCATTGTTGTGACCTTTCGAGGAAAGCGTATACGGTTTAACACGGTTTATATTTACTCAAGTAGAGAGAGAAGTAGCGATTTACAAGTAAGTGAAAAAGTACATATTCTGGGCCTGGTTTCACCTAAAAACGGAACACTGTCAAGAAGTAGAAGTAGTTTGAAATCATAACCACTTTAAAAGTAGCGTGAGTGGGCACAATTTACTTTTAGTACTTCGAAAAGTAGAAGTACACTCTTAACCAAAAAAATGTGTATTTCCTCCCATGTACCACCACTTATACATGGGTGTGAACGTAAATCTATGGCACAAAAACCAGAACCTATCTCTGACTTGTATCGCGGTACAAATCGAGTACAACATTTCAATCAAAATTATGCATTCACGAAGGAACGAAGGAGGGTATGCAGGTTGGCCCGTTGGATTTATGAGCGCGATATAATTCTGAATTATGATCTGTTTTCGTGCAGCACTCTTTTCGGCCCTTTCGGTCTGAATGAAACTATTTTAGCTAAGAGTGCATTAGGGTATTGACCTCCTCCGCAACTGATCTATCTCAGATTATGAATTAAGCGTTACAAGGTGAGCCCGATGTGAGTCTCATTTCACCAGGAAACATGAAAATCGTGCAATTGTCACCGCATAGCTGTTGATTAATCATACAATCTGGTGGAACTGTGTATCTATATCGGTTTCGGTACGCTACTAATATTACATATTGACGACCATGTCTCACCTGACCATGACCACACATCCCCAATGCAGGTCCAAGATTTTGTATTCACCGTGTTGAAATAATCCACTCTTTCGTCTTTCAAAACGGCGACAAGCTGTGTCGTTTCATCAGTAACATAGGATTTGTACAACCATCCCGTGTCACACTAACACCCACACAGTTTTGGTCAAATTCAGTCTTATTCCACCACAAGACCGAATACTCACGTCTAATCTTACTTCTTGATTCTATTTTTACGCATATTCCCACTTACTTCGAGGACATGCTTGAGTGTTGCAGCTTCGATAAGTCTTGGGGCACCTATCGATATTCCCGATTGGGCACCAGTCTACTTTGAACTCGTGTCCGCCTCCGCAACTTTTGGAACACATCTGCCATTTACCCCAATCTGAAAGCAATGGGTAAGAATTCGTTGAGTTCGTGTCAATGCGGATAAGACGTCCACAATTTGAACGTTTATAAACACAATAATTCCCTGAAAGCTCCTAAATGACGTGTGGATCCGCTGGGAAGCTGAAGTGGGCTACATTTCAGAAGTAGGGTCCAGTCAATCTTCCGTCGATGAATAAATAATATAATCATACTAGTGATCGAACTACAGTAGAATTTCTATATTCTTGACGTATAAATTTCAATTAGGCAAACTTTCAACAACGTTTGCAGGACCGCATAAATCAGCATGTCCTTACATTTATTAGAACACGCGCATCACGCTCTGTGAAAGGCTCACCCTTGACTCATCCCCTGAAGTCTACTTCAGAACAGGAAAAGGCCATAAATTCTACCATTGGCAAACATCTGCTGGATAACCCTGTTTGCATGAAAAATTATGGGGACGGCAAATTTCGTGTTGTCAGAAGAGGCCGTTCACATTTTCATTTGAGTGCCTTGGAATCGACTTTTATCAAAATACGCCAACCAAGCCTGTGCCCATTGAAGGAGCTTATGTACCATCAAAACATAGCACATTGAGGTTAAGCGCTCTTCCGACCCGATTAGTCAAAATTCCATGTCGGTGACGTTATGATTGTGATACGATCGTTGATATGCGAGGTTCTTTCAAATTATCTACTGGATGCTGACGATTAGGCTACCTCAGACAGCCGAAATTAGTCGGGTTCATTTCAATATGAATATATACTATATTCAATTGTATATTGGAGTTCTGCACCTCCAAGAAGACCTTTCGATTACGAAATTACATTTTCAACGACAACTTCAGTTTCGATGCTACTTGCCTAGAGAGAAGCCTGCAAAACTCAAGCGGTCGTTTAACAGCAGCCGAGACATGCTTTACTGTATACCTGTACGAAGCAACGCGCGTTTGTGGAGATGAGATTTCAGCGAAGTCGTGGTCAGGGCGTTGCCGCAAAGTGCAATGAGTGCAATACAATAGGTATGGTCGAAAAAGGAGCGTATTACTTTTATGTGCGGTACCACTAGCATTAGTTCCAATGTGGTTACATAAAGGCATATACATGTGAACTTAACACATAATCCATACGTTAGGGCAGGGAAGGGTAACATACAGCCACGAACCGGATCCGGATTTTGACCGGCCCTCACAACGTTTCTACCCTGAAAGTGAAATTATATTTTGAAAGTATTAACAAATTTTATGCGTCACGGAATTAATCCAAGTTTGCCAACATAAGAAAAATGGACATGAAACTAATTGCTCTTTTCGGGTGTACATATATTTCCGACCACGAACAATAGCGAGAAACCAGACAAGGCTGCGTCCCAATATAACTGATGTTCACGTGTAGTCTTTACTAAGGGGCTCTACGTACGAGATGCCGTCAGAGTTCAAAGAACTCTGACCGACCGCAGATGTCTGATGGACTTCAACGGCTACTGTTAATAAATTCATTAAATATTGTTTTTGATCTCCATGTTTCCAACCTAAAGTATGCATTAAATAGGATTTGTTCCTTGTATAGGTGGATGAATACGCGATTTATGTATATATTCTGTAATCCGGCCCGCCAAGTGCTTCATTTCCCCATATCCGTCCCGTCGACCGGAGAAGCTGCCCGCATCTGCGTTAGGACGTCATGATAAGTGATACTAGAATATTCGACTCGAAGCCCTATACTCGATTTTGAAACGAATGATTCAGATCCTCGGTTTGGCCCAGCTCTGCCATTTATAGTTGACTTAAAGATATTTTTCAAACGGTGCGTTGCCATATGCCGTTACTTTCCGTGATTACGTCCTAACCAAAATGTTCCGTCATTATTTCTCAAATATGATTTACTGTTTGCAAAAGTAATCTTCGTATAGTCGTGGCCCACTTTCCGATTTGGAAATATTCTGCGGCCTATTCCTTGGAATATGTAGAGAACCATGTCATTGAAACGTAGTAGCAACACTTCAAATGCATTTTGAAGGGCATACCGCTTCAGACTCATGTAATATTGAAATCACCATTGCGTTTGTTTCCGTAGGTTTTAAAATTGAATCCCTTTCCGTCACGGTTTACCGTGGGTTCTCAAATATGCTATTCTAGATAGCCTGTTTATACTTGTGCCAATTTAATCTCAGTGACTATATACTTTCGTTTAGATCTGTTAGATTCGACTCATGCATTAACGACGTTCTCTCCTAATAGGAACCATTCGATAATCTTGAAGCAGCAGAATTTCGGTGGCACAGTATATATGCTGACTTTCATCATTTTAAATATTTTTCAGTAGTGCTGCTGTGGTCCGCAAGTGGGTCATGGCGAACCGGTTAGAATTTGGTAGCATATTTTGGTAATCTGAAAAGAGGACACTTTTCAAAATTTTCAGACTTACAATTCCGGAGTAAAATCCGGATAAAATAGTAAATGTTTTCCGACTTTGTGGTTGGTTGACTAAAAAGGTCGACTTTCCGGATCAGCTCCCGATATAGTCGCTGGAGCCTTACTTCAGTGCCGATTTAATTTATCTCAATCGAATTTTACCCTTTATTTAACCAAAATTCTCGAAAAAAAGACGACAAAATCTGAAAAAAGACGTTAGGGCGTCCTTCGAAGACACTTTTAAAAAAGAGCTTCTTGGAGGTACAGAACTTCAATATACAATTAAATAGTATATTCATATTGAAATGAACCCGAATATTTTCGGCTGACACTCGTCAGGGGTAATTTTTAAAAAAGTAAAAAAAAAGAGGACTCATCGTAACCTTAGGTTAGAACCTCTGGTTTCAGCATTTACTGACCTTCACTCCTGATGAGAGTAAGACTTAATAAATCTGTAAGTCAAGTCCTACTTTTGAACTTTAGTGTTCTTATTTTCACAAACCAATGAAAGACGTGGTAACGCGCATATATCAACCATATCTCTATTTTAGCGAGTAGCTTGTTTCGAATAGGTCAATGCTTTTAGAAGTACATGAATTCAATATTGCAACATACCAAATGTTCGTATTGTGGGATAAATGTGACAATAGGAACATATTGGTTTTTGCAATAGTTTATTTCGGCTTCTTGCAAATACCAGATCAATAGTACGTCCAGTTCGAATGTCGGCGAAGAATACTAGCCAAGAACATGCCGGCAATAGCAAATTGTCTAATATTGTGAGCGAAAAGATACATCCACAGGGGATAATTACTGAAGCATCGATCAAATAATTGCTGACTCGATGTCGAGCCGGACGGGACTCTATTCGCGTACGCTGATCATAATCCAATCAAGCACCATTCCACACCATTAGTTAAATTAAATGAATCAGTGAATCGATGTAGGGTCGCTTACCTATACACGGAGTGGTGTTGCATTCCCGACGTATGTAACAAGGGGAACCTCTTGCGCAAGACTGTCTTTTCAGTTGATATCCCCCTCCACAAGACACGCTGCATTTTGACCATCCTGAAACACATTGGACCTGGTCACAGGCTTAACGTAGCAGAAGCTATTTAGGCGATATGGTGGCAGACAAATAGGACTATACGGTGCAATAACACGACTTACGATAGCACTTGGTAACGGGAACATACAATATCCCCAATATAGCCAAACCAACGCAGATTCTATAGTACCATGGCATGATCCTGAATGAAAACAGCAGATACAATAAATGAAATCCAACATATAATAGTGATCCGAATGGATTTTTAAGTTGCGCACGGCATGGGATGGGGAACTATAATCCTGCTATATAGCTAAATAAAGACAACTACTTGGTCGCGTATTACTATCTCTTGGTCGAAATCAATATAGATAAAGGCGATGTTATGTACTGCTGAATCAGTTGCTAAAATGAACAAAATCTTGGTTAACAGCGTTTACTTATATCCATTCGTAATCTTCACAATGACGGTAATGATTTCCAGACACTTACGACTTACTTGAAAATAATTCCGCGAATGAGAATTTAAACAAAGCATAACAAGTACACTCGGTTTAGTAGAGTTTAATTCTTTCAGCAATGCACGCTGGCGGCCATACCATTTGTTGAAATTTAGGAGAAACGTGAGTTCTAAATTCACCCACGTTTCTTGTATGCAGTGCATTGTTACCTTTCCCGTTGTATGTTTATTGTATGATCATTGATCAATCATCATAATGTTCGCCCTTCATGTCAAGTATCGCGAAATATTGCACTCAACGTACATGAGCCGTAAGACGAACTGATGATAAAATGATTGATTTGTAGATTTCGAAATCGCAAAACAATATTGTTTTCTGAGCTGTCCAGCCATGACTTCTCTTTCGTGCCTTCATACGTACTAAAGTCGCGGATGATATTGGTATGTAAAATACGTGAGTATTCCTGTTTTAAATCGAACCAAGCGCATAATAATTTTAAAGGTGATGAATCAATTTTGTCAATAATATTAGTGCCTTCATCTATGAGACTCGAGTGGTTTTTGATCTTGTCTCAGCCCATGTGATCAGATGTAACGGTATAACTGATAAACGCCGTGTATTCGAGTGACATGGTGACCCAAACTGCATGTCCTGGCGCGAAAATGGTCCGTATCGTAATGGAGATGCCTAAAAGTCCCACACTCCTAGACTAAACTATCCCGAAGGCCTCAATCGACATCAGAAATATTACGTTCGCTCCTTATTGCGAATACAGTTGGACGCATTTCTTTCAATTATAGATCTTTTACGGGCGGCAGTACCCATAATAAAAGCAACATCTTGGATGCTTTCACACCTCATTTAGCATCCACTTGCAACGTAATAATTTTATTTACCACTCGCGCTTTCGGAGCTCCGCTCCTTCGTCAGGTGCTAAAGCGAAAATAACGCAAAACGATTCTGAATTCAAACATATATACCAACCAAAACTCTGTCAACAAAAGGAGTTCGTGTACCACCTAAAATAGTACATTGAACGCTCTCTCATTCACGAATTTTCATGCTGATGACGTCATATTTTGTGATACGATTGTTGATATACAATGTTCTTTCCAATTCTCTACTA